>BGPR01008550.1:162-38591 GCA_013235015.1 Araneus ventricosus | reverse complement strand
ATCTCGAAATTGACAATCCGACCTGTGCATTTCTACTACATTTTAAAGTTTGATGAAGATGATAGGATAAGAATTCAAAGATTATAAATGAAGTGATCGATTAATTACTACATCAGTCATATTTCTATATTTTTCTTTCTAGTTAATTTTTTATAAACTGATATACATTTTTCAAAAACTCATATAGCAATAATTTTTATATTCGTATGCAAAGCAGGAAACGCACTATAACAACAAAGTAACATACTCCATAACATACACATACTCCATTTGTATGTGATTAAATTAGCCTCACATGGCTTAATCTTGATGAATCTTGGAAATTACTCATAAAATAAGCATTAATTCTATGAAATGCGCGCACTTTGACGTCTTGCGCTATTGGACACACACTTCAACTCACGGACACTATTCAAAATATTAACTGAACGAAAGCTGAACTGTAGTAACTGAATTAAAAATAATAAACTGAAACAATTAAGTGGAAAAATTAATTGAATTAATTTTTCCACTTAAATTATTTAAGGAAACTTTAACATTCCACTTAATTTATTAAAGGAAAAATTAATTCAGAGTCGCTATTTCGCGAACTGTAATGATGAAAAAACCTCTATAGTTTTACACTAACCGCTAAATCCTTTGTCGTCCATTTTGCAACTGAGTTTACTTTGGCGTAAGGACTACTGTGAAGGTACAACTCGACCTCGAAAGGGCAAGTGTGCAGACACAAGACGACTCTTCGACCTCCGAACGGAAAAACTACATAAAGTACTACATAAATGCTAATTATAATATAAAATGCTTCTCACTTATGACAGTGAGACGCTTTCCGAAATGAATCTCGAATAGTTTGGACATTGTTAAAGAACATTGTTTTTGGAACAACGTGCCGAAAATACATGAAAATTGGAATAGTACTTTTTTTGTAGGGAATTTTTATTTTCCGAAATGTTACTACTGTCGTACAACTCATTGTTACAGCATTTTCTTCGTCTATTTCCGAAATGGCTGTTGAATGCAAAGCTTAATTTAATAAAAGTAAAGCTATTTTATATTCTTCACTTGTAGCAGTATATATAATGAAGCGAAAAGCGAGTGTTTATTTACATCAGTATAAATTTCGCTGCTGCAAGTAAAAGACAATTCTCAAACTATGAGCATGCAAAATAAAAAACACTTGCAATATTTTTTTCATTTCATTAGTGAATGTCTTACATTATGTCATTACTAGCCGCCTTCGGCGATCTGCTTGTTCGCGGGGAATGTAATTTCAATTAAATTTCTTATGTATAATTTGATATTCTTGATTCCCTTCATAAAGTAATTTTAGATTTGATTTGTGATAGACATTTAACCCATGTTCTTTCAGTTGTCTTGCACTCCTGGTTTCGATTTCGAAGGTATACATATACAATGTTTATAGATAGGTTTGTACCTATTCATGAACGTCCCTATTGGTGTCAAGTAACATCCAATTTCGCGCTAAATAATAAAAATAATTTTGAAGTAGTTTGAATAAAAATAATTTTTGTGCTGTAATATATTCGGATGTTATTAAGGGAAAACGCCAAAATTTAACTAAATTTTTAATTAATTAAAATTCCAATTAAAATTTGATGGCAATTGGAACATGTCTTGAGGCTCCGCAAGTACGATAAATTTCATAAATTTGAAAAATTGTACTCTATTTCAACCTTTTTCTCTAATTTCTTATTTGCAGTAAGAAAAAAGCTCACATTAAATATTTTGTAATTTTTATTCCTTTTCATTCATAGATCAAAAGTTTTTAGGGTGTTTAAAATCTATTGTGAGTATAAGTCTAAAGGTCATTTAGGTCTAAAAAATATCTTACCTGTATATTTTCTTTGTTTTGGGTGATCCATTCCAAAACTAAGCTCCAAAACTACAATAATATTTGTAAGTTCAGAACGTACGCCAAGAATACATAAAGTTAAAAGAATAACACACCTTCTCGAAGAAGACTCATCGGTTATTAAAATATCTTACCTGTATAACTTTAAAATTTTCTGCGTCGCATTTTACTCATTCTTCTGACCAGATAATACTAGTAAGTTTGATTTTTAGGAGATTGCCTATCTCCGATGTTGAAAAGAAAACAATTCTCAGTAAGTATCAGTCAATAGTATCTTCTCATTATACAAACTATTGCTGTGCATAAACTTTTAATACGCTCTATAGCGTCCATAGTACAGGTATGCAAATATCGCATTATGCTAGTAAAATGACAGAATTTAACGAAAATTTTGGATTTATGATAATTATTATAAAAAAGCTTTTTGAATTTGTTTCCTTTATCCTTTGTTTTTGTTTCCCTTTGTTATCTATTTCAATTTAAAATTGAATATCTCTCAACCTACCACTTTTATAATAATTAATAATGTAAATATAAGTTGAGATTTTCATGACAGTAGTGAGTTCGCGAAACAAAGTTCCTTCTTTTAGCAACGTGCTGAATAATGTTCTGAGCACAGTATTAGAAAAAAGCATGCGATGACAGGGTTTTGGGCAGCAATTTTTCTAGGTTTGGGTTTATACACTTTTCGTATCCGATAGCCAATGTCACTCTTGTCTAAAATTACTTTAGTAATTTTTGGATTATTAAAACTTTTCAATGTAAGAATATGAATTATTATTCACAACTTTGTAAAATTTTAATACTGTTAATTAATGATAGTAATAATATTTTTCATTAATAATAATTTAATATTTTTAATTGATTATTTTAATTAATAATATTAGTTTAAATTACGGTTATTATGACATTTCCTTATTTGCAATAGTTTTTGAATTACAAATAACTAAGAGGCCCTGAGGAAACAGTTCTGAGTAGAATTATTGCAAAAAAAAAGCAATTATGGATTATCTTAATTGACTTGCTTCTGATGCTTTAACTTAAACCAGCAGAGATTAAGTCTTGTTGGCCTTGAAAAATGCTCTTTTTCTTGTATTAGTAAGCATTTAAAAGATAAATTCAACTTTCAAATGCAACTAACAAAGAAATTGCGAAAGTGCAAAAAAGAAGAAAAAGATAAATCAGAGTTTTAAGATAAATAGAGAACCCTAAAAACAAATTGTATAGATTAATTAATAAAAAGACTGTTTTCTTCGACATCAACGTTCTTATCTTCCACATAAAGACTGAGCGTCTTGACCCAAATTATTTCTTCTTTTCGAACGATTTTCAAAGCTTAATTTTATTCATTTGCAGGTTGAATTCGATTTCTTTCATTATTTTGGTAATTTGTAACAGCACTGCTGAAATTCATGTTTAAAGAAGGCTCTAGCCAAATTGCACTCGTTTCTTTACGTTTGGAAGGTGAAATCATGTGATTCATAAACTGCTGTAGATGTTGCCAAAACTTGCAGTTAAATAAAGCATTTTCAGAGAGTCTCACTTTATAAATCTTTATATAGATATTTCATATCAATTCATAGTATAATTATTGAAAGTTTGAATTTGGAAGAACTGAATCTACGAATCAACCGTTATTTGCACGTAAGTTTTCCTGAAATTTTCATGCGTAATAAAAGTTTCATAATAATTAAAGCATTGTCATATATAAAGTTATCGATTATAACACATAGATCATGACATTGTAGTATATGCTTTTCAAAGTAATCCATATGCAAATAAATGTGCGTATTTACAAGTTATGATACAAAGTAAAGCTGTATGAACATCGCATAATATCAAGAAAATCAAAGAATTTAACGTAAATTTTGGAATAAATTCTTATGAAAAAATATTTACTTATTTTGCTTCTCAACTGTATATAATTCAATGTATAAACTGATTTCTAAGAATTTTACAACTTTTTTCATTTTTGCATTTTCTATATATAACGCGTTTGTTCGAATTTTATTTGATTATCATATCATTGGTATTCAATGTTCTAGCAAAGTGCTTGGGAATATGCCGACTACTGTGGTAGCGAAGAAGCATATTATTGTAGGGTTGGACCGGTTCGATTCTCAGTTCCAAAGGCACATTTACGGATCCTACTATGGTTTGGATTGAGGTCGCTTTTCATTGGCTCTCAGCGTCACATGACTTCGCTTGCTTCTGAATGATGTCATTGGAGCGCGCTTAGTTTGGATTTCGATTTTTGTCTTAGCTATTGTATCATGGAGAAACCAAAATGATCTTTATCTTGAATTCAACATTCCCTTTAGAAATATCGAAATAATCGTAATTAAAAGAGAATTTTGTGGTTTCTCCATGATACAATAACTAAGACAAAAATAAAAATCCAAACTAAGCGCGCTCCTATGACATCATTCAGAAGCAAGCGAAGTCACGTGACGCTGAGAGCCAATGAAAAGCGACCTTAAACCAAACCATAGTAGGATCCTTAAACATGCTTTCCAAAGCAGTGTGTTGATTGAGAGATTTAAATATTGATGGGAAAATATACATCTTGATTCTTCTTCTAAATTGTGCATCAGTTGCGTATAGAGGATAATCCAATTTAAACAGGAGGTGATTCGGCAACATCTTTGAAAAACTACGATCTGGATCACAAATAAATTTGATTCGACATCAGGAGAAAAAAAACAGTTCATATCTTAGCCGATAGGCGGCAATGATGCTGCGTAGCTTATAATTTCAAAAAAATTGAAAAATCACGCTAGGACGCGTGGTTCCATATATAAAACATCACTACTAGGAGTAGTGACTGAAGGAAATGTGGATGGTCCTAAACTTTAGTTTAGACGAGAGGAATCTCTTCGGTACTCAGCTTTTTCCAGTAATGAAAAGTTTTTTTACTTTGTTTCGCTCTAGGTGGGGCTTCATATGTGTTTTATCTAACACTCATACAAATGATGAAGGAAATATTCCTAAATGCAGAACATTATATTGTATGTATATTAGGAAAATTTGTATGAAACTTTTTTTAAAAAATCTAAGAATTCCGTCTACAGCAGCAAATTTTAAATGTTAACATAACTCTGATTTCCTGAACTGGAAAAGCTGCTATCATGGAAACAACAGGATTTTCTAGCCTAAGCCATTTCCCTCTTGAAAGGTACAGATCGAGATTCAAAGTAAAGCTATATGAAAATCGAATAATATCAGTAAAATGAAAAAAATTAACCTAAATTTTGAATTAAATTCCTATAAAATAATAATTAAGCACTCTTTTCGTTCCTCCCTTACATTTCAATGTAAAAAAACAACTAAATACACTAGTTCTTAGATTAGCAATAGGCTTTATATATAAAACACTCATTTAATGTGACAATGCAGTATTGTTATCGTTATTTATTTCAAGCGATTCTTGAGAATTTACCAATCACAGTAACAACAAAGAAGCGTATGAATACAGGCGTTTTTGCTGAATGTTGTGAAGGCTCGCATCGTTCACATCTCGGATCCAAATTTCAAATGTCATTGTTGTCCAAAACTGCATTAATAATAACTTTCTGGTTATGAAAACTATTAATAATGATATGATTTATTATTAACAATTTAATTTTATTAATTATTATTTCGATATATTAATTTTAAAATTGATAATTTCAAATTTTAATTAATAACACTCTTTTAAATTACGAATTTTTATTACACTTATTTACATTAACTATTATTAAGAAGTAATATTTCTTTTAAATTTGTAGTACTACAAATAATGGTAGTCATTGTTTTAAAGTGTTTAAACTAAGAAGAAAGCTTTATTTGCAGATACTGTTGAATTCGGAATGCTTCTGCAGAACTTTTTCTTTCGAACTGTTTTCAGTTTCCTGTTGGTCTGTTCTTTTGTATTTGATATTATGAAATTAAATATTACTTTGCTAGAATTTTAGTATGTATATGTAGAGATGCATTAGTTTTGTTATCTATTTTACATTTACACATTTTAGTTAGTTAGTTATTTAGATGAAATTAAACCTCAGATTTCTAATAAAGTCTCCAATCCTGACTAGCTCTGTTTCCGAAAAGTTGTCTCATACATTATCAAGGAAATTTTAAAAGCTCTTTTCGGAGATCCACAGTGGCGTAGCCAAAGCAGAGCGGTCTGACCCTGGTGGCGCTTCTAATGATGCGGCAAGCTCAGACATGCAAAAAATCAATTTTACAATTAAAAAAGAGCAGCTGCACTAGCTCAGTAATTGGATGCATAAAAAATTAAGTACCTGTTTACTTGCATTTTAGCTGTATTTCTCTTCAGAGGTTTCCTTTAGGAGTGTACAACAGCAACCTGCAGAACGGAAGATGACCACTGTCCCTAGAATCGTTGCTCTATTACAACCACATCCTTATGAAAACGTTCAAACTGTTCTTCATTGAATTCACCGCAATATTTGAGGGAATAAATCCATTAGAGAATTTCAGGAAGTGGATATTTAATGGCTATTACACTCAAATTCTGAAGCAGGGCCAGTGTGTCGTTAACGAGATAATTGTAATTTGCAACACTGGAATGCTCAACGAAATCTATTGATACTTGGCAAAAGGTCTTCTTTTTCTTTACAAGCATATCCTCAAGTTTCTGATCCTGGAAGACCTGTCCTATCTGAGGTTCCACGAAAACCCCTTCTTTTATTTTTACTTCGATCAATCGAGGAGATTTTTCATGGAAGTACTTGAATTCTGGTTTCGATTTGTCCATGGCTTTAACTAATTGTTTAAAAGACTGTGTTTTATGTGTAGAGGGTGTTGTACCCCAGTAGAACAAAGATATTGCACAATATTGCATGATAATGAACAATATTCGCAATATTATATAATATTGTTCAATATCATATTATATAATATCAATCAATATTGTATAATATCGTGCAACATGTTGGGTATGACTTTATGAAATTCTGTCAGAGATGTGCTTTCGACAATAATTCGTCCAGGTGACAAAGTCGTCCTATTATGCCAGCTTCTCTACGTATATTGGAAATATGATGCTCAACTATACTATGACAAAGAAAACAGTAGATGTTAGTTTATCCCTCCTGAATGTCCATCCCAGATGTGCCAACAATACTCCTTATAGTGAATCATTTCCAAAAACTTTGTTGTACGTCTCTTTCACGTGTACTGCATGTGTAATTGAAATGGATGGTAACTTATTCGCGGTATGCAGTAGCATCATTTTAAGATTTCTTGCAAGAATGAAAGAATTGTATCATACTGCATTATATACTGGATGGCGCCGAGACTCCAAACATTTCAAACAATAATGCAACACTTCCTTATCTCAAATAACATAAGGGCTCGATAAATGCTGTACAAAATAAACTTAAGTGGTTTTGATAGTTTTATTTCAGTACCGCTTTGTACAAATTTATTAACATTTGTTGTATTTATGATATTTTTATTAATAGGTTACTCAAAAAATTACTCACTATAGTTATTATATTCCTAAAATTTAATCTTAATAAATCATGTTCCTAAAATTATCTTAATAAATCCTGTTGTTACGTAAGTTCAATTCATTGATTTGGCCCTGCACTCACATGCGATTTGTGTCGGACAAGTCACTTGAAGCAAAAATGTCGTAGGAGCAATAAACGACTTGAAGTGCAGTGACAACAGCTAGGCGATCTGCACGGATTTCCGGCAGATAGAGAAGTGTCACAAATGACTATTCGGTCAAACCCTCCCGCGAGCCGAAAACGTACCGGACAAGTGACTCTCTGAGGAAGGTCCGTGTGGCAACCTAGCTTCTCTCATTGCTTTTCAAGCCATTTAATTGCTTCTATTGCAAATGACTTGTCTGACACAAATCGTATGTGTATACGGGCCGTAATGTCAAATAACACTATATATAAAAATTAAGTTTTTTGAGATTATTTCCTGTATGCATTTGGAAAACAAAGGGTTCTGTAGTGTCAAAAAGTATACGGGTTTTATTTTAATTCCAGAAATTAGACATTTTTCATTGCTGTTTTCCATCAAGAATTTTCTTCTTATGTCTTCGCATCACACATTTTGACACTTTTAATGCTGTTTTCCATCAAGAATTTCCTTCTTCATATGTCTCAGGGTGGCCATCATTTTTGCTGTTTCACTTTCCCTGACATTTCCAGGTTTTATAAAAAATTTCCCTGACTTGTTTCGGAGGTAGCCCATCAACCATAGAAAAAAATCACCTGCACATTGGCCATATTAAGTATTCATTCAAGTCAGTATGGTTTGAATAAAAAACAAAATGTTTAAAAAAAGAACATTTATTTAAAACTTTTAAACAATAAACCATAAAAAAACCAATATATCTTTACAATGAACAATTGTACTGTACCGAATTTTCCAGGTTTTTCTTATTAAAAATATAAGCTTAAAAAATCTTTAGGACGATCAAAATATCAATGAAAATATACTTTGCAAAATAAAACATAAAAAGGCAGAGAAAAAAGTGTAAGAAAACGATTTTTTACTGCTGTTTATAAATTAAAACACAGAAGCATAATATTCTGTCACACGAATGGAATCGAATAGTTTGCAAAAGAAAAAAGCAACTTTTTATTCCAACCAACTTCCTTCAATATGCCACAAAATGGACAATATATAAAGAGAAATAAAGAAAATAAAACATCAAAGACGAAAAAAGAGAGAAAAAATAAAATTCGCGAAAATGGGGGAAAAACCTGAATTTAACATTTAAAATTAAATAAATAAAAATCTAATTTGAATTTTTTAAGAAAAATTACTATGGCGTCAGCTCCCCTCTTGTGCTAATCCATCACTTTGCTAAATTTGATCTCATAAGTCAAAGATCTGGGCGTGAGTAAAGAACGAGAAAAAAAAAACAGAACATGCAGACATAATACAAAAAAAATTGTTCTTTTATATGTATGGGTAACGGTTGTCCCATACTTTGAAGATCCCAGAATTTATCAAAATGCTCAGTAATCATAATGTTTCCTAACACTCAGCGTTGGTGTGGCGTGGAAGTTTGGAGAGGGGGTTGCCAGCTCAGGTGTCGTCCTCGTCATCTGACCGAGGTTCAAAATTACGAGGTCCGTCCCAAAATAGCCCTCGTGTTGCTTCAAAACGGGACGTTAATATAACTAAAACTAAAACTAAAACTAAACCTAACACTCAGAGAAAAAAAAACATACACAAAATAAACAAAAAAAATTCTGAAAGAAAATATTAGCGCTAATTTCAAATACTTCATAATTCAATCAAAAGATGTCCAGAAGTGGAAAAACAAACTAATTCTGGCATAACTCCTATTTGATATTAAATAATCATAAAAGCAAGCAGTAGTGTGGATGCTAACTTGTGAGATCTGAGTGTGATTATACTATAGATTTTCATCTCAAGAAGTATAATCTAATTTAACTACTGAAAGGAACGTGATTCTGTACATATAGAACCAGTCAACGAAGGTCCAAAATGGGGGTGAAAAAACATTAACTCATATAGTTTTGAAAATTGGTACACATGTTCATGAGGGGCTTATTATGAACATACTAAATGTCCCCGCTCCTGGAGGGTGAGTTCGCGGCGCCATCTTGAATGTCATCCCTCCTTTTTTAGTTTTTCCTGAATATCTCGAAAAATATTCAGATTCCACATTACAATTGATTAAACAAATTAAAGAGCATAAAATTCTGTACAAACATATGCTTTTATTTTTCTTCAAGCTTTAATAGTTTCCCAGATAATGGGTCTCAAAAGTTCCCTCCATCTTTGAGATCATTTCCCTTTTTCAGTTTCTCTTGAATACCTCGAAATCTGTTCAAATTTAAAATTACATGAAGTCAGCAAATTAAAGAGCGTAAAATTACCTACAAACACTTGCTTTTATTTTTGTATTAGCTTTAATAGTTTCCGAGATAATGGATTTAAAAATTTGCCGTCATCTTGGATTTTATCCCCCTTTTTTAGTTTTTTTTTAATATATCGAAAACTATTTGATTTTCAAATTACATTAAATACAACAAATTAATGATCGTGAAATTCCCAACCAATGCATGCTTTTATTTATTTTCTAGCTATAATAGTTTCAGTGATATTTAAGAAAACTAAAAAAGGGGGGATAAAATCCCAGATGATTAGAAATTTTGAAATCCATTATCTTGGAAACCATTAAAGCTAGAACAAAAATAAAAGCATGCGTTTGTAGGGAATTTTGCGCTCTTTAATTTGTTGATTACATGTTATTTGAAAATTGTATAGATTTCGAGATATTCAAGAGAAATTAAAAAAAGAGGGGATGAAATCCAAGATGGCGACAACTTTTGAGACCCATTATCTGCGAAACTATTAAAGATGGCAGAAAAATAAAAGTATATATTTGAAAGGAATTTCAGGCTTTTTAATTTGTTGAATCAATTAATATTTGAAAAATGAATACTTTTTGAGTTATTCAGAAAAACTAAAAAAGGAGGAATGAAATCCAAGATGGCGCCGTGAGCTGACCCCCCAGGACCGCGTACTTTTAGTATGTTTATCAGCAACCTTTGAGACCCATTATCTGGAAAACAATTAAAGCTGGAAGAAAAATATAAGCATGTATTTGTAGGGAATTTTACGCTCTTTAATTTGTTAAATCAATTGTAATTTGAAAACACAATAGTTTTCGAGATATTCTGAAAAACTAAAAAAGGGGGATGAAATCCAAGATGGCGCCGTGAGCTAACCCCCAGGACCGCGTACTTTTAGTATGTTTATCAGAAGCCCCTAACGAACATGTGTGCCAATTTTCAAAACTATATGATTTAATGTTTTTTTCAAACCCTTCGTTGACTGGACTAATAGCAGAAATTTCGGTCCCTCGGAAATTTAAATGTAAATGTAATTACATGAACACGAATGGCATTCGTTTTTGACTGTCAGTAAATGACTGATTTTCATTGGTTGCCAACGGTGTTTCATTCTATTTATAAAAAAAATCAGCGAATTGTCGGTTGCAATAAGAATTATCAAAATAAAAAAAATTCCAGATTTAGAATAAATTTCCCTGACTTTTCACTGTTTTTCCCCGGTCTCCCAAAATTCCCTGACTATTCCCGGTTTTCCAGGTTTCCAGGTCGGGTGGCCACCCTGTGTTTTATACATTCGAATTCAATAAATTTTCTTTAGATTTTACACATTGGATGAGAATAGTGTTTGGAAAATAGGAGTCCTCTAACTTTTTTTAGTAGTGTGAATTTCATTGCTTTGAACGATCACTTTGGGTCAGAGCCAAAGTGATCATCACTACATCCGAATGATCAGTACATCCAAAATGCCTTAAAAATAATACAAGTTTATAGGTATACAAGGATCAGAGGCGTAGCGACCAGGGAACCACTCTTAGGGGCACTAGGGGCGGCAAAACATTAGTGCGTTCATGCCACAATTTAAAGTTAAATATGATGAAGGAATGAAATTTACTCTTACTAACCCATTGATGACAATTGGGAAGCAAAATTATCCATAATTTGCCTCGGGCGCCACTTACCCTGGCTACGCCACTGAGAAGGCTAGCAGAAAAACAGACCGCTCAACATTGTTAGCATGTACTCACTCATTCGTTTTAATTAGAAAATAATATTGATACAATGAAAATAATTGAAAAGAAGAGTCATTCACATTTATCTTTTTAAGCTTTCCTTAATTTAGCGAAAGTAACCTGTTCTAGATTTGAAGCATTCGGTAGACAAACTGTTCATATGAATAATGCTAATCAAAAGATTCAGCGCAGTATTAAACTGATCTTAAAGTACGAAGGGCTTGCAAAATTTCTTGGACTGTTGCTAGTATCTCTTTGGGCCCATCATCATTCTCCTCATGTTCTGTGGCGTCATGTCATGAAAACTAATCACTACACGCGAATTGTTGGTCACGACAACAGGCGGATTTTCTATATGTTTAGATACAGAAGATGCGTTTCGCGCTATTTTGATCAGTACAACCGATTTATCGTTACATTCGTGATCACAACAAGCGACGACCACTACAGTAGTTTAATGTCATCAGCAGTTCAGACGAGGCTCTCAAAATTTTTTGCATGACAGAATCAAACTTTTGCCTGGAAATTTCAATCTTAATTAAAGCTTCAAAAAATTAAAGATTTGTTATACATTACATTGTAATTGATCGTAACATGCAGATCATAATTTTAAAGATATATTTCAAATGTCATATCAATAAAACTTTTACTTCCGACGTCGTGAGAAAAGTAGAGAGCTTAGCTACATGCATGTGGAGACGATCCATTATAAAGTTGCTCTTCTGTATTTCTGAAAAAAGAGCCAATGGAAGGTTTTCATGGTTATATTCGTGTTCAGTATGTTCAATTCGTACAGAATTGCATTTATTCACTTCTGTAGTTGTTGCACTGTGTTATTCAACCCTCTTCTCTGCAGCCATTCATGCATCTTCTCTTTATGGATTTCCATGAAAAATCTTTTTAAAAGATGCAAATTTTTGGCATGACTCTCTCTGCCATCCTGCCCAGCTTCAATTGATACACAGATACGGTAAGTTATATCTGAGAGTAATTATTAATTTTCCATTTATTTCTCTTTGCATTCCAGAAGCATTCAACAACTTTGAGTCCTAAACACATTTCTCCAACTATTATTTCAAGCATTGTGCAATTTATTTCAACAGCAATGCTTTAATTGCAAGAATATAATATTTTGATGACAGAATAGAAAACCAGTGGCATTTAACTAGTAATAAAGGAAAACTATCTGTTTCCCTAAATCTTAATTATCTTAATAAACCATGTTGTTGCGTTAGTCAAATTCGATTTAAACCTGGAACTCGCATGCGATTTGTGTCGGAAAAGTCATTTGCAGTGAAAATGTCGGAGAAGCAATAAACGACTTGAAGTGCAGTGACAACAGCTAGGCGATATGCACGGACCTACCGCAGAGAAAGAGAGAGAGAAAATGTCACAAATGACTTGTTGCAAAAGTCTTTCTGTGGATGTATGGTGTAAACAGTCCAACACGCAGGATAATGAAGAATGAAGGTTTATTTACAAATATACAGGAAAACACGTAGCACAGGTACAGGAAACAATAGTTCTTGCACAGATTAGCAATATAAACAGACAACAATTCACAGATAATAACATTTCAGCACTTTGATATTTAGCAACACAAACAGTCAGCAAATAACTAGTAACGACAATAACTGCACTTTCAATAGCGCTCAGCTCACTAGCTTCCTAGCTCGCACTACGAATAAACTCCAAAGACGTTCGCTCTCCAAGGCGATCCCAGTCGATCAACATACCCTCCGTCATCCAAGCGCTCTCCTTATATAGTCTCCAGCGGCAGGCAGTGACGTCACATGGAATCTTCTAATATATTCAAGCGTATCTTCTCTCCTAATGGAAATATCGAGAAGATTCCAGCATCTTTGAGATCCCATATTTCGTCACCAAAGTCGCCAAATTTGTCGCCAAGTTTGTCGCCAAGGTCGGGGAACCAGACGTGGCTGCTGCTAGTCATACCATACTTATCCCTGTAAAACTCTCTCCCCAACCATAAGACTCACATTGCTGGGAAGCGACTTTCCATGTTTGTAACAGACTGCTCTTTCAAACTTTCTCCGCGATCCTTAAACATGCCGGACAAGCGACCTCTGTAGGAGGTCCGTGTGGACCACCCATCAAATTTCAAACCATTTATTGCTTCTTTCGCAAATGACTTGTTTTACACAATTCGGATGTGTGTACCGGCAGTATTGTCAAGTAATACTTTATAAAAATTAAGTTTTTGAGATTATTTCCGGAAAGCAGTTGGAAAACAAAGGGTTCTGAAGTGTCAAAAGTGTAAGGACTGTTTTTTTTTTAATTCTGGAAATTACAAATTTGACCTACTTACTGCTGTTTTCCTTCAAGAATGTTCTCCTTTTTATGTCTTCGAGCACTATATTCGAATTCATCAAATGTTGTTTAGATTTTATACATTTGATGGGAATAATGTTGCGAAAATAAGATATCCTCTAACTGTTTTGAATAGTGTGAATCTCATTGTTTTGAACGTTATGTGGATTTCAGACGACGCTGTTGAATATCTTTTGCCTCAGAGAATCAAACCTTTTCTTGGAAATTTTAATCTAAATTGAATCTCCAAAAAATTAAAGATTTGTCATGTATCAATTTTTTAATGTAACATGCAGACCATAAATTTAAAGATATTTTCTAAATGCCACATCAATAAAACTTTTACTTTCGACGACCTGCGAAAAGCAGAGAGCTTAAATATCTACATGTGGGGGGATAACAACATTTGTTGCTTCAAATCCCATAACTCTTTAATTCAAGATCTACATGTGGAGACGACGCAATTTATGTCGAAAACTCAAATTTTGGAAACGTCCCCACTGTGATGACGGTATATTAAACAAAATTTGTACATCTGAAAAATTTTCAATTCGAAAATTTTGGATTATATTCCTAAGAAAAAAGAATTCAACTTATTTTGTTACTTCACTATATTTAATTCAGAATAAAATTGCATTGCTACGCGGCGTACCACTTTTTTTATTTAGCAGACTTATTTATATAAAGGTGGCTTATCCACGTGTAGTGAACAAAACATCTTGTGTAAGTTCTTATTCAAGTGCTTGAAAATGTTCCATGCACACTGATATGAAAGAAAAATGATCATGTGGTGATTGGATTAAAAGTAGTGAGGGGTGGAACTCGTGCTCCTCTCGGATTTAAACTCGAAATTCATTGTTATTTAAACTTACGTTGATAAAAACCTTCTGAATTTTAAAACGTTCATTATTTTAATAATTATATTTCATTAATAACGATATTATAAGTTTAATAACCTGATATATTACATCAATCAAAATTTCTATTAATAATTTGAAAAATGGCTGTTTTAACTTTTAATAAAACTGTTTTACATTACGATTTTTGTACTGCATTTCATTGATTGGATTAGCTATTATTTAGAATAATGATTTGTCTTAACTTTATAGCATAAATAATGGAAGTCTTTATTTACAATTTCTGAAAATACGAATTAAGCGTTTTTTCCAGGTGCTATTGAATTCAGTATTCATTCTGAAACATATTTTCTTTCGGAGTGTTTTTATTTTTTCTGTAGCACTGCTCTACTTGTAGTACTTAATATTATGAAGTTGAGTGCTATTTTCTAGGAGTTTTCAGTATTTAGAAGCAGAGACTAAGCTCTTTTGGTTGCCATTATCTGGATTTGAGTTCTGGTTTCTCATTAATTTGATTAAATTTTCCGGGAACAATATATTTACTGAAGGCGTTCAGTAATGCAATTGCATCTCAAATATCTAATCAAAATTAAATTCCTAATCCTATTAAACTTAAAAGATGTATTATTCATCATCAAGGCATTTTGAATAATTCTTTGCATTTATCGGAGTTCCAGTGTTTATAGTTTAAGCGCTTAAGTATGTTAATAACCTCGTTGATAAGATGTAAGTTTTCAGTGAAAATAAATTAAAATTATTAAAGACATTAAAACTTATTCAAAATACAAAGACAATGTCCCCTTACATCTGAGACTTAAGTCCGATTGACTTAGTCGTTTAAATTCCAGAATTCTAACTCCATGGACACCAGCGCAATCCGAGGTCGATTCGCGCGACTTCTTTTGCCTGCTATTAGCTGCGTGACTAAAGTTTTCGAAAATTTAAATTTTATATGAACTTTTAAAACAGTTTTTGGTATAAAATTTAATTTTAACGTAGGACTACGTTCCTCCCATTCGGGAATTTGATTCACACGCCAAAACACCAGAAAAACGTTGTATCGGAGATCCTCTACACTGAAGAGCCAAAACATTCTGACCATCTACTCAATAACGCGTTACGCCTCCTTTGGCCTTCAAAACAACTGCAACTCGCCTGGGCATAGATGCCACAAGTTTTTGGTACATGACTGGAGACAGGTTGTACCAAATGTCTAAGCAGCGGTCACGCAAAGTCGAGATATTCGGACATGGTGGCGTTTGAGCTCTGAGCTGCCGCTCCATGACATCCTAAATGCGCTGCATCAGATTAAGATCCGGCGAGTTAGGTGGCCAGGACATTAAATGGAATTCATCAGTATGCTCCTCGAACCACTCCAACACAATCCGAGCCTTGTGATATGGAGCGTTGTCCTGCTGGAAGATTCCATTTCCAGTTGGGAAGACAAACGCCATGTAAGGGTGCAACTGATCCGCAATGATGTTCAGATAGTTAGCAGCTTTCATGGTCTGTTATACCACAACTACGGGTCCTATAGCCGCCCATGAGAACGTCCCCCAAAGCATAATATCGCCACCGCCAGCCTGTGTATGGCCTGAAAGATTCAACCTTGCCGAAACCTCATTCTGTTCTTGTGGGGGAATCGGCACACCAATCCATTATTCGACGGTTTGCCTCCTCACAACCTCCTACCATATGGCACCACCCAGCCAACAACATCAGCCAGTATGGTTCCGTAGCGTAGCCAACAATTCAACGTCAAGAAGGAAGATGCATAATTTGCTCCACTTTCTCCAAAGGGAAACCAGCCTTTTTCGTCCAGATCCCAATTAATTGTTTTTCTTTCGTTCCTTCAATAGTTAAGTTCAATGCTTTCGTCCCATTCCCACAATCTTGGCCAACATTTTCATAATTAGCAACTTCTGTAACCGAACACCCTCTTCCTCCTGCGATGAGGGAAATTAAATCCAACCAAACTTCAACTTTCCTTCCTGCGTCTTCATCACCCCATCCTTTCCTTTGGAGATGGAAGGTCTCGTTTCACCAGTTCGACCTTCAACTTCGCCTCCTCTTCAGCCCATCATCCCCCAATGAATTCAGAACAGCTTTAGAGCCGTAGCACACTTGCTTATATTTCGTCACCAAGGGACAGCAAAACCGCTTCTAGGGTGTTTGAACCGGTTTTATTAGCCAGCAAAGCGAAGATGGGAACTTTCCAGCAAAACGAAAAAGATCCATCCAAGTTCATGGGCGTGAATAACTGAACCAATCAGGTTCGACTCGCCAGTGACATCACTGAAATCTTAGGCGCAATTTTCGGGCTACACAGAAGCCATTTCATAACGTGTTAACATCTTAATTTTTTATTGAAATAAGGTAGATGATCCAGTTTTTGCCACATTAAGAGCAAATTTGAATTGGAATTTTCACAGTGGATGACTGGCTTAAGTTTTTTTAAGTCGTACTAACACTATTCTTTAATAAATTTTATTGCCTGATAATTAAAAAATCTTTCTCTGGAAAAAAATTATATTTTGAGTTATGAATTTTTAAATAATATATCTTAATTTGGCCTCATAAATATCATACAATATAACAGACATTTTACTGAATATTAAGCAAAAATACAGCATTTTCATGCAGTATGTATTTTATTACATTTTCCTTCTTTATAAGTCAGTTTTTCGTTGCGTATAAAAGAACTGAATATCAAATTTTTTACTTTTTACTCAACTTGTTGTGTTTCAATGTTTTACATTATTTGTTTGAGATTTTTCTTGTTTATATTTCATAAACATTCAGTAAATTTCTAATTCTTATATTATAACTATATTAAGCAAAAATTAAATAAAATAATATGATTCTTGGAAAAGATTAATGCACCTATTAGTTTGTATCTATGGATATTATACACAAATTAAGTCTTAAATGATATAAAATTTATTAAAAAAGAGGCTAGTACTGTCCCATAAAAGCATTTCCATAGATGACCAATCTTTTGTAAATGTTCAAGATATTATGATGAAGCTACATTTTCACAAAAAACAGGAGATTTTCAGTGACACAGAAATCTTTTGGTGTGTAATTTGCTAAGATTAATATTCATTAATCTTGCATTATAAGTATGCATTGAAGCCATGGATAAACAAATATGATGCATTCTATGTTTTATGCTATTAAAAAATGCTTTGTCTCTTGTTACTTAAAAATAAATATTTAAAAAATATAGATAATTAATAGATTTAGCGTGAGTGTAATATAAATCTTAACATGTAGAGAATATGTATGCATTTTTTTTCAAGCGAAAAAAAAGTTCTTTGAGAATTAACATTCAAAATTTACAAAAGTGGTCCATTGTACCCTGGTCTCCCCATACATGATGTATACACTTGTACAATTTTTTTAAAGGGCTGAATTTATATGCAAATACTTAAAGCAATCCCTTTAGGAAATAAGAAAAAACCCTCATAATCCCTAAAGATAATTAATTTTAGAATTAACAGTTATTTCTGACAGTCTAGCGATGAAAGATTGCAACACTTGTGAGTACTTGACACATGTTCATGCATTTAATTTTCTTCAGGACTTTCTTCCAAGATCTACCGTGTTTCTCCTTCAAATAGAGTTCCATCAGCTAACTCTTCTTCAAAATAGAACTTCTCAGAACAATGTACGGTCCATCTCTCTGTTCTTGTGTACATTTTTATGTTATTTTTATTATTGTATTTAATTTGTTTTTCAACTTTTTCCTTCCATTTTTTGTTTTTTTTAATGTATTTTTTACTCTTCGTATAGTTTTTCCATTGCATTTAGTTTTTATTATTTTCCAGCTATTTCATGTATAACTGTGTAATTTTGTGTTTTTCAAGGTTTTATTTTACTCTGTGTTACCAAAATATTTTTATAATGTATAGCACAATAGCAACTCTTCCTAATGCTCCTGCAAATAGTTGCGTTCTTAATTAGTCAGCGGTATAGAGAATTGTCAAGTTTTAAGAGAGGTCACCACCTGGGTTTTGTGATTTTTCTTCCACTTCATGACCGCGTCACTGCTTAAATAACCATATGGTTACAGTTGCAGGGGCATGGAGTGATGTTATGTTATGTACAAGAGGGGAGCAACTGTTCGCCTGGCAGATGGCGTACCCTGACACGACCATCGACGTGATGAATGAGAAATCGGGATTCATCCGACCAGGCAACTCTCTTCCACTCATCCATGGTCCAGTCTCGATGTTCCCGGGCCCACTGTAGGTGTAGTTGACGATGACGCTTGGTCAACAGAGGCACACGAGTGGGACGTCTGCTGCACAGTCGTGACCTTCGAGATAACAGAAGGCCCAGTAACTCGGAACATGAGTCATCATGAAGAGGGAACGAAGACACTCGGAAAACTATTTTTAATTCTAGAAGATTATTACAGTGTTAAATAATTTATGTTTAAACTTATAACAATAACTAGGCCAAGAATTAACAAAAGTTTCTTTTAGATTTCGTGAGCTTTTTCTCATATGCAAATAAAACTATAAACATCATACAATAATTAAATAAAAAATATAACTTTTATTGATATAAATTTAACAATAAATGGTAATAAGTTTTTTCAAGTAGTTAGGTAGAAATTTGGAAAATTACCCTTACAACATTGATTTCCATATTTGTTTCCTAAGGTGGCCGACACCTGGGCCAACTTGGTAACATGCATATGGTTGCCATTTGCACGACTTAAAACTATTAATATGAAAAATTTATTAGAAATGAAGTAAATGCGGTTAAAGAGAAAGAAATAACCTTTCAGAAAACGTATCATAACTCAAAGTTCTAAGAATTTAAACACATCTAAATTAAAATATCTTCTTCCCTGGAAATTAGATCGACTGCTCCTCAAAAGTGAAATCACTGCATACCATGAAAGCCGATCAAGGTGATATCTTCAAATTCAGCCGCGTGCACTGCAGACACGTGATTTACAATGCAGTAGCACCGTGTTGTAATTAAAAATGAAATTAATTCTACTTTTGGGGGGTGGCAAACCACAATGGTATCCACAAGCAAAGGAAGATAGCTTATAAAACGCGGCGTTTTTCATTTTTAAATCAATTTCATTTTTAAAATAGGGCCTTTTTACTTATACCCATAAATGTATTATTTTCAATAAAAAGAATTATTTAATTGATCGCCAACATTAATAGAAATTTAAGTCAATTAACGTATTAAGCGAAAATTTTTAAAAATTACTTCTCTTTCAGAATATGCTGCAATAAAACAGTATTAAATGTTTTAAAAACATTTTACTGGATTTAACAAAATATAACTTTATTCTGATAATTTTTTTGATACCATAACCATATTGGAGAAACTATTTTATTTTCAAGTTACTATGAAAATTCATGGAAAAAACGGTAGTTAACAAACAAGGCTGACAAAATCATGATTAATTTTTTTTTTAAATATATATTTTTAAATGAAACTTTGCATCTAGCATTTATTTACTTCTAATTTAAAAAAAAAAACTGTCTGTCTTTAAATAACTATCAATCTTATTTATAGTACAAAAAGAAATACATTCCTTAAGCACAATTTATGCTAGCAAGGTGTTTTTAAAGAATTTCCATCGAAACAAAATAAAAGTAATTTTGTTTCATCTTGATTATTAAAGTATCCGAATATACCAATTTTATAAAAATCTAGCTGGTATAAAATGAAATTGTTATTAATAACTTGAGTATATATTAAAAAAATATCTTATTTCTATAAAATTAAGCCTTCCACTAGACCAACAATATTTAAAAAATTTTACCAATTAATCCTGTTTTTATATCAAATATTTTTTATAAAAAATATTTTTAGAAAACTGATCAGATTTAAATAAATGTTTTCAATAACACACCTGCCAAAACTTTTAATAAGATGTGAAACTATTCTATTATTTCTAACCTTAGAAATAGTTTTATCCTTTTTTAAATATTTACAAAATCTGTAATTTTTTAAAATATACTTTCTAATTTTAATGTAAGATGTAATAAAATTCAATAAAATAAAGATATTTAACTATTTAAATTTATTTTGAAGTTTCTTTGTACAAAGACTTGTAATAAAGATTTGTATCTGCAATGTACTTTTTAAGGTATCAACTCTTTAAGAATATTTTGTCAAGAATATAATCACTTACTTCATAAAACATGATGTAACACTTTCAGTATCTTTCAAATTCATTTAAATCAGAATTTTAATCAAGGTGATTACCCCAAGTATTTTCTACCAGAAGCTTTTTATTAAATTAGTGATTTCAATGATACTGAAGTAAAGAATTGAGATCTTTATTGCTACTTATATAATATTAAAAATTAACCAAGAGACAATTCTAGAATCAAAATACTAAATATTTAGCTTGAAAAATTATTTATAAAATTCTTAATTTTTTAGGTATAAATTTAATTAAAAAACACTGAACTTTGCATAATTTTTTTCTGGTTGAAGAGTTAAAAATTTACAGAAACACATAAATTATCCACAAATTTTAGGAAATTGTCAAAAAATATTTATTATATACAAACAATGTTTACAAATTTTTCAACAAATGACAAATACAGCTTTAAACTAGTATGTACATAAAACTTGAGAGTACTTTTTATTTCAAAATACAAGTATAGCACATGCAAAAAATATCAATATTATGATGAAATACAAAATAAACATTCTATCAGTAAATGAAATAATTATTTTGTGTTTGTTTTGGTTTTTTTCTCTAAGAGAGAACTGGTGTTCTTGATTTCACTGAGAGTTTCTAATTTCCGTTTCTTCTTAGTTTTTGAACCCTTTTGTTTATCATTTTTAATTTTACAATAATTATTAAGTAACGTGTTAGTAGCTGATTTCATTATTTTAGCAATTACTTTTTCAAAGGTATATCCACAGCTACACACTGAAAAGTCCCACATGTCTTTTGACATTAACAGCTCTTCAACTAATTTCATCACCAAATTACGTTGATTTTGAACTTTTAAAAATTGAAGCTCATATTTTTCACTGATTAATTTTTGAGTTACAATATAAATGTGTAGAACAATATTAGTAACGAATTCCGATGGATAAAGTAACCCTCCCCTATCACAACTTTTAATTAGTTTAAAATTATCAACATCCATTTCTTTATCGGTGAGTAATTTCTTTCTACACTCGTAGCACTTAACATTTTTGTGAGCAGAATGGGAGCAATATCCAGCCAAATAAGTTATAACTGGTAAAGGATCTGTCACTTTATCTATATCTGAATTAGAAACTTCAATGTCCTGAAAAAATCATCAATAATTTCTACTGAATTTTCATCCTTTTCACAGTTATCAAACAAGTCAATATCAAAGCTCCCAGAAGTATGAGAAATAAGCTTTAATTCCCTACTTATTCTAAGCTTATTCTCAGTTTCGTAGAGCTGACGAATGGAGATATGATATTGGTCACCAGACATGCTGCGGTATTGTCCAAAACGCGATTCAAGTTTGTCTGTTTGAATCTTTCCTAATAATAAATATGACATATTTAAATTATTACAACAGTATTCAGTTACAGATAAAAAGGCTTGAGAGGTTTGACGTAAAGCTGAATGAGTCTCTCGACTAAATCTGCCATTATTGGAATTCATTTTTTCATACTTGTCTAACCAAGCTATGAACTTTTTTAAGAACTCTTTTTTAATATCATTAAGGGAATCAGTAATTGGTTCAGCCGTAGGATTGTTTTTGTGTTTTCCTTTTGTCACAGTTTTTACATTGGCAATGTCCCACCAGGTGCAAAATATATTTAGAAAATTTGCAGTGTCACCATAATGCATGAGGTTATGTTTTTCACCTAACTCTAATAAGCCCTTGACCAGATTTGAACTGAAAATTTTCAGAGCAAGACTAACATTTTGGCGTTCAAGATTTGTCGGCCAGAGAGCTTTTCGTGTTAACCCAATACCAAACTTCAACAATTCTGATGATTCAATATCATATAACTTTCGAAAGACACTAAAAGAGGCTGTCTGAACTGAATTTTCCTCTCCTTCAAACTGGGGATAATACATAAAATATCCATTTTTTTGATTGATACAATTGTTTCTCACACATTTTATGAGATGAACTGAATCAATCAAATAAAACAAAGGCCTTTTCTCGTCTGCTGGATGCTGATATTGTACTTGGAATTGTGGAGGATTATTGAAATTAGAAACAGCTTTTCGATTTATTGAATTATTATCAGTGACAATGCCCATAACTTTAAATCCAATTTCCTCTAAAGCAAGAATTATCTTTTTTATTAAAGTAAATAAATCTTCAGCCACGATATGGCTTACGGGAACAATGTGAACAACATCCTTGAATGATGAAGAAATGCTGTTTAACATAAACACATGTGCACTTGTGGCCAAGTTTGCATTATCATAGGAGTTACCCACAATATTTCCCCCTTTATAATCCATGAAAGGTTTCATATGAATCTCATCAAGCAGCAAAAAAACATTATGATCCCCATCACTTATTTTTGAAAATATTTGTTTAGCATAAGAAAGGAAATATTTATTTTGTTGTTCATAAACTGGTGATGATCTTAACATTGAGCTGACTTTTCTTATTGTACTAGGGTCAGGCAATATTAAATTACCTGAATGACGGATAAATTTATATGCTTGCGGAGATATATGAAATAAAAGAGAAGAGAAAATAAGCATGTTTGAGGAATATCGATATCTTACTGGATTTAATTTTAAAAGGTGCAGTTGCTCAATGAAAAATTCTATCAAGAATTTAAATTTATCCTCAACAAGATTCATTGATTTCTTTAGAGAAGAAGTTACAAAATATAAATTATCATCTAATGGATTATCATAGTTTATTACATTTGTTTCATAGTTCTTTAAAATATCCAGTACTTGATTAAAATTACTTACTTTTATAGGTAACTTTGTATCCTTGTGTTTGGTGAGATTCTGCCCTTTATACGATATGCTCAGTTGCAAAACATCATTAATTGTAATTGCATAGGTTATGCATGGTACACATTCAGTTATAACTAATGATAAAAAAATTATATGCTTGTCTTTATGAATTCTGGACCAAAAAGGAGGTACTTCATTAATAGAGAAACAATTCTGCATTTCCACAAAATTTTGAAAACTGAATTTGTTATCGTACTGCTCTTTCGTAAGTAAACTGTCGGCGATAGCCTTGTGAAGGTATTGCTCCTCCAAATTCAATTTTCTTACTTCTGGTCCATCACGAGCAACCTTTGTAGAGGATAAATATGAAGGGCAATGTGGGAAAATTTTTGGTGTTGCACCTTCTTTAAGTCTTGGCTTCTTCAATTTAGCAATAAGTGTTTCACCCGTTGACTCCTTGTAAAATGTAGAAACTCTTTCGATATCGTCATCCGTGAAATGCTTCTCGCATACCTAAAAGAGTAAAATAATTTATTACTTCCAAAATAATTTCTCTAAATACATTTTGATTCATAATATCAAATAAACATGGGTATGGGTATTTAAATTTAGCTCATTATTATTTGATATTGAAGGCCAAAAATTTTTTAAACAGCGATGTATTTTTATTAATATTTGGACAAATAAAAAAACTAAGATAAACAAATTAAATCAAATATTTCATAAAAGTAAATATTATAATACAGTATTCAAACATAATAGTTTATATTACTTTATTTTAATTTATTAAAAATCCGCTTAAAGCTGTCCTGACTTATTAATAATATAGAAATAATAGTTCTATTTGTTTATTTTAACTCTTAAACAGTGTTTTGTGTTTCTAAGTAGAGAGAACTTACTTTTGTATTTTTAGTCACAACTAAATCTCTTCTAGGGACAGCCTGGATCCATTTTAATTTTAATTCTTCTACTTTAGGGAAACTGAAAACTGCCACCTTGTTTTCTGCATCATAGTTGCCTCGGCAGTTTGTCACACAGCATGTATTTGGCATCTGTAAATGAAGAATAACTCATTAAAATGACACAATCATAAAATTTCACTAACAAACAACAACAAAAATAATGCCCATATGTCATATATTAAATTTTGCAATAATTTAAAGTTAGGATGAGAAAAAACTATGAATAAACAAAATATCCTATATGAAGCTTGCATATAATTAATCGGTTAGCATTGATAATATTTTAAGAGACAAAATAAATTTATCATACTAAATATTATTATAAAGTAAAATAAAATAGAAATCCATTAGTTAACTAAGATAATCAGTAATTTGAATAAACTTTATATGTTTTAAGTGACACTGTTTCACTAACATTTATAACAGAGAAAATAAGTTCCTATTATAATAAAAGTCTCAGCTTGTGCAAGAAACATTTTTTAACAGAAACCTTTTAACAATGTGTATAAAAACATGCAAGAACTGCCATCTTTTGAATTTATCATAATGGAAGTAATAAAGTAAGTAAAAATGGTTTAAAAACAATCTTCGAGGAAATTCAAATTTAGTAATGACATATAAGTTTCTTCTGTCTATTGTAAAAAATGAATATACTCTTGGGAGACTCAGCATTCAAAATGATAACAAACAACGTGTCCATACTTGGAAAATTTTAATAAATGTTTAAAAAAACATTACATAGATGGCATTTTAAAACATTAATCAATTTTGAAAGCGACTTTTATTTTATGTGAAAGGGAAGGTTAAATTTCTTGCAGAAACTAGTTTAAAAATATTCTTATGAAAGATTTGTTAGTACATAATACACTCGCAGTATTGGATTAAATTTTCATACACTAACGATTCCACTTAGCTAACAAATAAACACATTGTATTAATGTAATGATTGCACGGCAATTTTAAATAATGAGTATAAGCATTCGAAATCAGTATAATCAGGTAGCTTTAATATCTATACGAATCATTGAGTTAGGCTTATCAACATGCAGAATTAAAACATGTTTAAGGGAAGAATAAATAAATATTTCTACACTTACCTTTCGAAAAAGTTGTAAACAGCACTCTGGTTAATAATCCAGTGGAATTTGGAGAACTGTCACACATAAAACATTCCTTAACTTACGACTGGACATCGATTCTCGACACGACGCTACGCTTTGCAGTTCACATAAGACACTTCGCTTCGTCGTTTCGCCTCCCTTATGGTGATGACTCATTGTACAAAATTCCGTCTGTTCCTGGGCCTTGTTTATTAGGGTGGATCGAAAAGTATAGGAAAAAAAAAATTTTGAAATTCTTTTTGGCATGGGGCGGGAAAGTTGTGTCTTAAGTATATTAGTTTACATATATTTTTTTATTGAAATCCATTCATATCTTCCGGTGCCCCAAGCGCCTCAAAAATAGTTAAAAATTGAATTTTTTATGAAAATTTACAATTTTTTTTGTTTTGTTTTGAAATTATTTTTGGCATAGGGTGGAAAAGTTGTGTCTTAGGTATATTAGTTTACATAGATTTTTTTATTGAAATCCATTCATATCTTCCAGTGCCCCAAGTGCTCCAAAAATAGTTAAAAATGACATTTTTGGGGGGAAATTTATAAAAAAATATTTTCAAAATTTCCTTTAGCGCCGGGTAAGAAAGTTTTGTTTTGGGTATATTAATTTGCGTTTTTTTATTATTATTAAAGTTCATTCATATCTTCTGGTGGCCTGAAAGCCCTCCAAAAAGATAAAAATTGACATTTTTACAAATATCTATTAAAAATTGTGAATTAATGAAAAATATTTGAAAAATTGGCAGATTATTCAAGTATTAAAGTGTAAACTTATAAATAATTATAATTTTATAATAATACATGAAGTATAAATTTAATAATTAAGGCAATAAATCACAAAACTTATAAAAAGTGAACTTAATCATAGATTTTTTTTTAATTCTATTAATTTGAAGATTTACATATTTCTAAAGGATGTAATCCTTTTTGTATTATAATGCTTAATAAGACTTCTTGATTGTATCCTATTCAATATGAAGCCGTGTCTTTTCTCTTCTCCATATACACTTTCCGACGCTTCAAACACTATGAGAAAACACCTTTCTACAGCTTGGGTATGGCATGGATATTTTGACCATTCCTCTGTCTAACTTTTACTATGTTCTCTATTTATTTAAATGGCACATTCATCAAAAGAGGTGGCTAAAATGTCCAACTCGTTGCCAGTTAATAAGTGCAAAACGATCCTTTGCTTTAAAGTCTATTTTTGGTACTTGAAAAATTCTTATTCTGATAATCCTCTGTTTTCATATCTAGCACAAATTAGTTTTCGTATTGCTAAAGACCTTATATTCTCTCTGTTATTTGTGAGAATTGACAATAGCAAATTTTCTGGATGACAAAAGAAGCTATTTCGTTGAATAAAAGTGTGTACTATATTTCTTAAATTGGGTTCCAAATATCTAAAAAATGAAATAAGTCTCCAAATATGCAGCGCTCCTTCTGTTATGGAGGGATTTGTCTTGACATGGAACCATACAGGTTGCATATACCTTCATAATATATGTTGCAAGAATAATAAGATTGTCAGATAGTTTTTCTGTGACCACATACAACATTAAAATTCTACCTGCAATTGTTAGCCACCTTGAGTGAACAACTGGACCAGGCTTTCTTAATGCCAGGTCAGAATAACATTCACCACGTGATATCGCTAGACAAATATCATATAGATATTGCTGATCATTGCTGAGAACCATTCTATTTATATTATGTGGCATATTCTCCACATTTATTGAAGAAAAAGGAGCTACAGGTAAGTTCCTCATAGGTTTTGATTGCTTTACGAAGTGGTCGACAAAATTCTTCAGGACCAGCTGTTGCCCATCCAAAGAATTCAGTAGATGACGGAGGGATAACTCATTTGTTTGAAGCAAACAAATTCACTATTGTAATGGTCTATTGAGGCAAGTTCCATCAAGCGAATAATACCTCCCTTGTGCCCAGTATTAACATTTGTTCCATCGCATCCAATTACTGTTAGCCCATTTAATCGCATGTTATGTGTTCCAAAAAATTGAGTATTGCTTCTTTTATGGCTTTAGCTCCTCTTGTTGCAGTAGTAACATGTCCGATATACACAGGTAGGTTCGTTTACAAGAGTGTAATGCTCCTCTTTCGTGGTCTTTGGGTAGTACCTTGTGTCCTTCTTAATTAGCACTTTTGTGTTTTCTTTCCTCCCATCGAAATATAATACGGTTAAAAGAGACAACGACACTGTTAACTTAGTAGACTTTGCAACTGCATTTTAAAGCTTTTTACGCTGTCTACGAATTTTATTGCGATCTACCACATGCGAAGCCACGCCTTCGTGTACAATTCCAATATCATGTAGAACAGCACTGGTAAATAAAGTAGCTGTTCTATTTGAAACTCCGTATCGATCACATTCCATTGCTAAGGTAAGGAAATCTAAACGATTTTATGATTGATATTCCAAGGTAATTACATCCGTATCTGTATACAAGGACGAAGACATAGTGTTGAGCTCAAGCATCTCCTTTGATTGAGCATGAGCAGCATCATTTTTAACCGTTTTACGTTTTATTCTTTTGTCTTCCATCTGTTTTCTTTTTTCCTTTTCTCTTTTTTTCATTAGCAATTACTTCCACTTCTCCAATAACCATTTTCCTTTCTAATATTCGATCTTTTATAAACAATCACTTAGCAAGTGAAATGTTCATGTCTTCTTGAAATTTACATTTATCGAAATTTGTACACTTACAAAATGTGATATCGAACAAACACGATATTTTTTCAGTACGATAATTTTCCAATTTTTGTTGGTATTTTTTATCATTCCTTCGCCCTCTCCTCTACGTTTCTCCTTGTAAAATCATTTCTTTAACACATTTTTAATTTTTGATTTTTAATTCGAAATTTGCATAAAAAATGTTTTTTTGCAAATATTTAAGCGTTTTGGGGCACCGGAAGATATTAAACAAAGTTGAAAAAATTTTGCATATATGCTAATACACTTAAAAGACAACTTTTGCACCCTATGCCGATTATTTTATCCAAACTTTGATTTTTCGATCCACCCTATTGTTTATCTCGGTCACGGCACAGTCCCATATCCAACAGTGTCCGCTGAACTGTGTGTTCCGAAACACTTGCGCTTGGACCTGCATTGTATTGGGCTGTCAGCTGAGCCACTGTCTGGCGCCGATTTTGATTTACCAAGCGGGACAATCTCCGAAGTCCCTTTTCTTTGATGACGCGTGAACGACCAACACATTGGCGTCTACTGCTGGTGTCACCGTCATTTATCCACTTTGCATGAATACTAACAACGGCAGATCGTGAACAACCTACCAGTCGTGCAGTTTCGGTGATACTCGTTCCGAGTCTTCGGGCCATTACGATGTGTCCTCTATCAAATTCGCTTAGATCAGCAGCCTTTCTCATCACTCGCAAAAGTAAGTGCAAGAAAGATTACTTACCTTCTCCAGCAGTAGTTAAATACCGTTCTCAGTTAACCACGTGCCCTCCACGTCATCCAGACGAGTTCATTGAAAAATGTGGGGATGGTCATAATGTTTTGGCTTGTCAGTGTATATCTCGGTAACTACATATGTTAAAAACATAACTAATGTCTTATTTTAGCGATAAAGGGTAATAACATAAGTTACAAAAAAAAATGAAAATCAGAATTGTAGTTCAACGACTACTGAGTCGCAAAGTTAGGCAAAAATACGCATGAATTGGTGACGCGATCCTCTATATCTCGGTAACTACATATGTTAAGAACGTAATTAATGTCTTATTTTAGAGATAAAAGGTAACAACAGAAATTACAAAAAAAATTTAAAAATCGAAAATCAGTCACGCGAGTAAAGTTGTCCTAGGCCTTTAACATCAGCGGCTGTTTGAAAAAGACAGCCTCCCGTCATTTTTTTATTTTATTTTACTCCTATTTCAAATCCTAAAGCCAGGAAAAATTCAAATAACTCCCATTTTAACATGCTTTCCCCATAACTTCAAATGTTCTGAATCAAAACCCTTAAATATTGGTTTCGAGGGCCCTTAAATTTTTAAAATAAAAGGAAATATTAAATCAAGCAGATTATAAAATACCCATAAATAACTTGTAATATGTAGCTACTGTACCTGGAGGTAAAGTTTATCCGCAGGTGCATTAGTTGCAAGTGACGCTATCCATTAAAAATTAGTTCTGTATACTATTCCTTGATTACTTTCTACTTTTAGTAACGGCCACAAAAAATTCCTAGCAATTTCTAAACTGCTTTTAGACAAACTAATATTGCATCATATGCATTTTTGTAAACCAAAAATTATCTATGGTTTCAAAAAAATATTAGCTTGGCACTTTCTCCTAAATCTATTAATATTTTCAACTGTTTTTTCACAACAGTGTTTGTAAACTTTCTCCTTTTCCTAGCGTCAATATTTTCCGTAAGATTTTTGATAGCCTTACAGTGGCAGGCATACTACAATCCGAATTAAGCAAATGAAGATTTAAATAACAATTCTACCTTAACCTTTTTCTCAATCTTAGTAAAGTATATAAATCTTGCTCAACATTTTATATATCTAGTTTGCGCATTGTTTATAGTTTTTATCAGATGCAAAACTTATTTAATATAAGTCAAAGTATTTCATTTCCAATAATCAAACAACCATTTTTGCAGGCCTCTCATGTTATGGCTAATACCTTGCATATGAATCTCTTTTTTTCTTTACTTTAAATTGTAGAACTGAAATTTTATATTGTATATCTCTACTAATAATAAAGGAAAATGTATGTGTGAGCGTCTTTTTGTTGCCACTCTATATGGCGACCGCTGGACTTAGAGCTACGAAATTTGGCACAAACATATTTTGGAGGGTGGGAATGTGCACCTCGGGTCCGAGTTTTGTTAAAATTTTAATTAATTAAAAATTAAACGAAGTTTTGATGATTTTCCTTAATAACTACCCAAAAAGTAATAGTACCAAAATGATTTTCACTCCATCTTAATATTTAAAAAATTATCTTTTCAATGATATTAATTCAATTATTCTACGATTTTTTCCTCAAATCTTAATAATTTTAAAAAAATACGTTTTTTAAGAATAATTTAAAACAATACTTTTCATTGTTGTAATGAAATCCAAAGCATTTTCATTGTTTAAACAAATATTTAAGTGCACATTTCTTTTGCATTGCTGTAAGGTCCTAATGGATTTTCTTTCTTTTTCATTTTACCATTTCTTCTGCTAAATATGTAATCAAAGTCCTTTAAAATAGTAAGCTTATTAGGAAATATATGCAGTAAGCTGAATGATTATGGTTTAATTCGTTTAATCAACATATTTGAATCCAGGTAACATGACGCAGGACGTAAAATGTGCCGCTCCACTTTATTGTTGAAATCAGATACACATTTTGCATGAATTATAAGACAATGACGTTGGCGCCGACAACTTGCAATTGGATGTTACACGACAGACAGTTATTTGACTCCATTAGGGTCGTTCATGTAGACAACGAACAGATCAGGTGCAAGGCTACTGAAAGAACACTGGTTAAAAGTCTATTAAAATTACTTCCTTAAGGTAACCATGAGTATCAAATAATGCATATTAGTAGTGTATGAACTAAGGGCCAGAAATTGTTAATGCATAAATCTTTTTCATTTTTTTGCAGTCGATTGCGCACCAATTACATATACTTGTGATGGCGAACCTTTTAGAGAAGTGGGTGAGGTTTGTTCATTATTTTTCAATACTATCTCGTTTGGCACGACACTTGGGAAGGGGAGGATGGTGTGGTAAAAGAGTACCAATTGACAGCTGACATTTTTTTCTCACTTTTAAAATCCTCTCAAAAATTTACGTTTCCTTTTTCTTCTATAGCTTTTGCGTTTGCAAAGGAAGAGCAAAAAATAAATGTCTACGTCAAAAATTTGACATCAATGGGGTGATACCATAAATTACTGCATCATTTAATAAAAGGTAACACCATGCCCCTTTGCCAATCAGTGCCTATGCACCGACTGGAAAGCTCATTATACAGGGTTAGCCTAAAGGATTCATCCGGTTTGAAAAGACTGGTTATTTACAAGTATGCGACGTACAAAGACGGGTGATACATGAAAAGATACATACACTCACCACGTTCCTGGTACATACTACAAATGACCAGGTGCATATTTTCCGTATTTGCGTAGGAATGCACGCTGAACGCTCGTAACCGAAGAACACTTCGCATATTCCAACACACAAAAACTCTTCTCCCGCATTGCCGCCATCTTGTAAAGTTCCAAAGCAGGCTCGCCATCTAACGAGCTATGGGGCTGGCTTTTAAACTTGCGAAGTGTTTGTATCTTGTATCACCCGTCTTTGTAGGTCGTATACCTCTCAATACACAGTGTTTTGAAACCAGATGAATCATTTAGGCTAACCCTGTATGTTATAAAGTTCAAGGAGCTTTCGTACAGGTTCGTTTTGGCTGACTTATGCTGCCATCTGGGAGTGTGGAAGTGTATTAGATATTACAAAATAAATATGAAGTGTCGTGGGCTCAACTCTACATACATGCATACAACGATAGTCCATGAGATGAAGGGTAGAGCATTTTTAAATGAAGAAGCAATCGTTGGTACTCCAAAAACCAGTTTATTAGAATTTAAATATTCTTAATTAAAATAATGAGCAAGCAGATAATGCAACTGCAGACGAAAATTTAACATTACTGGAGTTCGCGCCCATGGCTATGAGTGAAGCTCATACGCGCAAAGCGGCGAGTCTTACCAAGAAAGAGTTACATCATAAAAAGAGAAAGATGGGGGAAGTCAAGCCTTTAAATACTGATGGTAAATGGGGAATCCCTGAAGATCTCGTGACTCTGTAAGTTCAAGAAGAAGTGCGTTTCTCTAAGATTTAAGTAGAAGTAATTCGTAACTTCGCCTCCTCTTCAGCCCATCATCCCCTAATGAACTCAGAACTGCTTTAGTCGTTCTTTCAGGACTTTCTTCCAAGATCTATCGTGTTTCTCCTTCTTCAAATAGAGTTCCATCTGCTAATTCTTCTTCAAAATCGAACTGTTTAAAACAATGTGCGGCCCATCTCTCTGTTTTTGTGTACATTTTTATGTTATTTTTTTATTATTGTATTAATTTGTTTTTCATCTTTTTCCTTTTATTTTTTGTTTTTGAATGTATTTTTTACTCTTCGTATAGTTTATACATTGCATTTAGTTTTTATTATTGTCCAGTTATTTCATGTATAACTGTGTAATTTTGTATTTTTTCAAAGTTTTATTTTACTCTGTGTTACCAAAATATTTTTTAATGTATAGCACAATAGCAATCCTTCCTAATGCTCCTGTAAACATTTGTAAACTTCTTGCGTTTTTAATTAGGCAGCGGTAAATAACCTTATGGTTATAGTTGCAGGGGCATGAAGTGGTGTTATGTTATGTTATAGTTAAAAATGAAGTCGTGTTAAAAAGAATTTATTTTAAAGATGTTTAAAAATTCTGAATCATTACATACATATGTATATGAGAAAACTTAATATTAAAAAATAATAGTAAAGTTTAATTATTAAACACTTTTAGACGCATACGCCATGGCAGCCAATTAGTTCAACATTGCTAGCTGGTATATCCCTGCTCTACGATGAGAAGAATATATGCGCGACAAATTTATGACCGACTACTATAAGACATACACAAGCAGAGTGAAACGACAGAAAACCGCTTTGCCAACGTCCACGTGGAAATATTTCATTCACAAATTTGACCTTAGATATTTATACTTTAATTTTTTAATATTTTCGATTGTCTTTACTCTATTTTATGATATTAAAAAAAGTTTATAAAATCAACGCGTGGTTCATTTAAAAAGCCTTCGAGTGTCAGCTTCTGACCCACGGGTCATAGGTTCTCTACCATTGCTATAGACTCTGGATTTCCAATACTGCAAAGAATTGTTAAAATTTCTTTGAGGATGGATAAGATATCTTTTAGGGTTCAGAGCTAGACAAGACTGGAAATCTGATTTTTGATTAGAAATTTTGATGCAATTTCGTTACTGAACGCCTCAGTAAATATATCGTCCCCAGAAAATAGAATCAAATTCATGGGAAGCCAGCACAGAAAACTAGATAATGGCAAACAAAAAAGCGTAGTATTTCTCCTTCGTAATGCTGAAAATCCTCTCAAAAAACGCTGAAAATTAAACTTCATAATATCTACTAAAGAGATAACAGTGCTACATAATGAATGAAAACAGTCCCAAGAGAAAATCCTACAGAATATTGAATTCTACAGTACCTGCAAATAACGTTTAATTCGTGGGTTCAGTACTTGCGAATAATGACTTCCACTATTTATACTACGAATTTAAAAGAAATATTGCTAAATTATAACTAATTTGAATAATGAAATGTAATAAAAAATTGCATTTTAAACGATTTTAATTAAAAATCAAAATGGTCAATTTGAAAATTAATAATAGAGATATTTATAATGTTGTTAATAATAATTCATATCATTATTGAAAGTTTTAGTAATCAAAAAGTTATTATTTAAGTAATTTTGGACAATAATGACATTCGAGTGTCGGATCCCAGATGTGAACGAGTACGAACATTCACTACTTTGCTATCTCTATGCTCGGAGCATTTCTCCAGCACTTCATGAAAGTCATTGCGCTTGCATTTTGCTATATTCATAAAGAAATTTTCTTTTTTTATATAAAGCATTGCTAAATTTAAAAACTGGTACTTTGGATAGTTATCTATTTTTCTTTCAAATAAATATATTAATTTTTTTTTCGCTGCAAATTTATCCAAAATTTTCATTGAAGTTCTTTAATTTAACTGATATTAATTTATGCTTATATATCTTTATTTAAATCTCGATTTGTACATAGCAATAGAGAAACACAACTTATTCGAGAAGAGTCTGTTACAGAGTGAATGCAGCCGCTCCAATTCGTGATATATTTGGTTATGTAACTCATAAATAGATGGAGCTCTTGAAGATTGTTAAAATAACAGTCTAATCACGGAATGAGATAAAGCTGGTAGTAAGTGTCTTGACTTACTGATTCAATCTTAATACATAGATGTTATTTGCTATAAAATGTTAGTATACACAGGGTATTTTTTTAAAGCTGACACTACTCGGCACCATCTGTACCCCGCTCTTTCAGTTGAAATGTCACCAAATTTGGTATAGGGACTAATGACAACATGGGAAGAAAGAATCCTTGAAAAAAAATTAGTTCAAAAAGTCGCCGAGAAGGGAAAAGGTAGCACTGTTGTAGTCTGCACAAGTGAGTATTGGACGACGGAATAACAAAGAAGAAATTTCAGTACAACTCTTCTTTTATGCAGCAAATGAACTGCCCAGAAGGGTTACAGAGATTATATTTCAGTGCACCGTAGCACTTTATTCATTAAAAGCACTTCCTCGACGAGGGAAATGGCCTCTTTCAATATGACCACCATTCTCGTGAACCATTGCATCCTGTACGCAACATTCTCGAAAATTACATGTCGCCAGGAATGCTGAGCACAGCCTGTGATTCGGGATCCCACCAAGATGGGCTTCAAACAGGAAAATTTGAGAATTTAAGGATTAAAGTTTTGATGAACTGAAAGCAAACATTTTGGAAGTCAAGAAACTAGGGTTTCCGGCAAAATGAAGGATTTGTTCAACGTAGAATTTTAAAGACTGTCTAAACGTGCATAATTTCGAGTTATTATTGTGTCCAGATTCGCATCTAACGCCCTGAAGTCCTGCCGTCTTTCGAGTGCTGGGAAATTCTCAAATGCAAAATTCAGCATTGCCCTCGTTACTACTGGGTCGTATGATGGAAGTTGAAACAGTTCTTAACGAATACAGTGCAATTTTCTGAATCTTTCTGAAGTCACTTTCATGTGGTTCCAAACAGGTTCAATTTTGAGGTCCTAATAAAATCATAACCACATCTGGGCTCGTCAAACTTTAATTTTGAATACATTATTTTATTTCTAGAGACTTGTGTATTTTAGCTCCCAAATGATCGATCTGTTAACGACTTCAGGTAAAAATACTTTTAGTAGTTTGGAGATCCGTCAGATTATTCAAGTTCTCTCAAGTAAGTATGGACGAGTTTCCATATTTTGTTCCAAAGACCATTCTTCTTATTTAAACAGTCACTAAATTCATTTGCCTATTATTATAGAATAATAATAAGATACTGAAGACAACGCTTATTACAAATTTATATTCAGCATTGTGTAAATGAAGTATTGGATAAGATGCACTAGAAGTAATGCCATCTCTCCACATCCAATCCAAGTAAGGGATAAAAGACACTAGAGTCTGAAGCGGGTCATTCACGAGCGCTCCACCCCACACACTTCCGATCATTCCACGCCAAAACCGATTATCAGTGGGGAAATATATCAGAATTGGCACTGTATATGGAGCGGAAGATTGAATATCCAACCCGTCCCAATATCCATCATTTCGTTTGGATTGTCAGGACAAAACTGCGGCGGAATTAGGTACGTGTGTGGGTGGGGAAGGCTTGGGATGCGTGGTTCACGTAGGAAGTCGGAGAAGGCGATAGTGGAGGGATTTGCTTGGCGTGGAGCGGTCGTGAATTACCTGTCTAAATGCATGGGTTAAAAATGGAATTGCGTTTAATGCCACCAAGGCCAGTTGAGTAGCGTGGAGCATGATCGGCTTAAGCGCTCGTAAAAAATTCCTTTCCATCAGAGGTTGATGTAACTGCAATTAAATGAACTGTTCCTATTATCATACTGTCTCCTCAAATTAGACCACTTTTATTATTATTCTAAATGTACTGCTGTTATTATTCTTTATTTAATATGTCATATACTATAATTTATTAATAATTTCATTTGCAAACGTATTACTATTTTAATTTTCTATATAATTGCTGAGCTTTGCTCAAGAAAGAGGAGATATTTTTCTACCAGATAAATAAGTAAAATCAGCACATTATTATAATAATTTATATTTAAAGCCAGAGGTATGTTCAAACTGAATATGGTGAAAGAAGATATTAAAATATCATGGAGCGAAATATGAAACCGACGTGTTCTTTAAATTTTTAATAATTCTTAAATTTCTAATGTTTATTCATACAGGTAAATTGAAATGTAATCAAGAAATTACCACTCAAAGTGCAGAAAGTCGTGTATCAAACATTCCATTCGTTTGAAATCCACTAGTCTCTACACCTTCGTATCGCCAACGGATGACACGTCGCTAGTGCCAAAATCCAAAATGGCTGATAAGATAAACAATGCACTGATGTGGCACTGAATTGCAATGGTGAATATAATAACCTAGAAAAATCACCCGTCATGGCATGACGGGTGCAAATTGCCTCTTCATTCGAGAGATTTCCCGTCAAATTCGACGTGTTTAAACACGTCAAATTAGATATATATGCGAGATATAGATATATATATGCGAGAGAAATGTTTAACATTGATTGAAAACAAATAAAATAAACGCATGTTTTATGACAGGAAATATTTTTTTTATTTATATATTCCAAAAAATCATCGTGGCATATAAAAAATCCATCGTGGTATCCATCCGTGAAATCCATCGTGCATCGTGGCGTCCAAACGATATCACTCACATGATATACCACTGATGTAATTTACTACTTTATATTAAAAAACAGAAATTAATGTGAAATATATGATTAATATAATTTAAAATTTCTCGGGTACTATTGATCATAGCGAGATAAATTTTATATCAATAGATAGCAAACTTTATTTCACTATTTTAAAGCTATTGAATTTGAAATTAGAACGACAATTACTCTTTTAAATTTAAAATGACTGAAATGTACGTTCTATAACAATGAAATAATGCTGTTTAACGTCTCGCAGTGCTATGGCGCGAGTTTTATTGTTGGTGACGCCAGAGCGTTACTAGAGGATCTGGGCTATTATATTAGTAATATGCATTGACGCCTTAGCATCTGTTGGCGCTATGAAAAGATACCGACCAGTGGATTTCAACCAAATATGATTTTTGATATATGACATCTGGCACTTTGAATGACCATACTAATCTACGAATTTGTCTTAAGCAAAACTGCAAACGAAGTTTAAATTCGATTCTGATGTGGAAGCAATGAATAGGCGAGCTTTAATTATGGACACCCTGAAGTATAATTTCATGTATAATTTTATATATTTTGTGCAATAAACACAAGTTTTGCTATTAAAATGAGTTTTAAAAAAAAAAAACCTTCGCAACTCCGGCACTTTCATTAATCTGTCAGAGTTTTCGCCTGAAATCTACGTGATCACTGAGAGACTACTGTACAGGAAAACGTCTATTAACCGTCACCCTCCGGAACAGGGTGTGACGGATAACAGAAATTAAGTATAGTAAAACTTCTATTAACCGTCAATGTCCGGACCAGGGCTGTGACGGATAACAGAAATTAAGTATGTAAAACTTCTATTAACAGTCACCGTCCGGACCAGGGCTGTAACAGATAACAGAAATTAAGTACAGCAAAACTTCTATTATCCGTCACCGTCCGGAACAGGGTGTGACGGATAACAGAAATTAAGTATGTAAAACTTCCATTAACCGTCAATGTCCGGATCAGGGCTGTGACGGATAATCGAAATTAAGTATAGTAAAACTTCTATTAACCGTCACCGTCCGGTCCAGGGCTGTGACGGATAACAGAAATTAAGTATAATAAAACTTCTATTAACAGTCACCGTCCGGACCAGGGCTGTGACGGATAACAGAAATTAAGTATAGTAAAACTTCTATT
>BGPR01008549.1:12883-62664 GCA_013235015.1 Araneus ventricosus | reverse complement strand
GGGCATAAAGCTACTACAACTGTATGTTTTTATGGTCATAAAGCTACTAGAACTGTATGTTTTTATGGGCATAAAGCTGCTACATCTATATGTATGCTCGATTTTATGCATTGCTTTCTGTTCAAAATTAAGAGATCCGCCAATTAACCTTATTGGAGTAAAAAATAGGATGCAAAACTTACAAAACAAAATCTGAACCAACAAATAAAATTCTTATATAGACATTAATTGAATGCTAACATCCAAAATTAAAGGCATTATCGGAATAATATAAAATGCCATTTCTTAAAATAATTCACCTGCTCTTCTCAAATGCACTGTTGTTTTTGTTACTTCATTTACTCTCTCTTCTTAAAAGATTAGAACATTAAAGATTCATAATTTCTGATTGCCGGATTATTGCAAATAACTTCGAAGGAACATGAAGGGAAAAAGTAAATGTACATTTTACTCTCTCATTTTGGGAATTTTTTCTTGAGAAAAAGAATTCATAATATGCTTTCCACAAAGGAAAATCCTTAAATTACATCAGACCTTATCTCGTCTTAGGTCAAAAGAACTGTCATATGTTATTCCTAATCTTCTTAGTCTTTCTTCAGACAAGATTCTTGGTGGTATGACTCATTCAAAGTTTATGAAAGAATAACCCATTTGTTTTTTCTAGACATCTGAGTCATGGTTATTTAAGTCACTGGATTATGGTAACATTTAGATTTCACATTCCCTAAGTACAGTAAACAAACAAAACATAACGGTTGTCTTTAATTTCAGGAACACAGAATGCTTTATATTCCACCAGAATTCTTACAAATGTATGAATAGTAACAATTAAATCCCGTTTTGATTTCTTAGGTATCAGATTTTTCGTAAAATAAATCTTGCAAAAAAAGATGACCTCCTTTTCAAATTTTAAGAAATAATTAAACGATAAGAATTATTTGCAATTCAAAGCTTTCTCTTTTAAATAGGAAACTCTCTTTGTCTTCATGAAATACTACCTTTTTAAAGTAGAGTAGTACTTAATAGAGTCAGTGTAATAGAAAAGCATACAAAAATCTGAGAATAGAAAAGGATATAATTAAAGTGATTATATATTTTGGTTGTTTTAGTTAGTCTCAAAATGGATAATTAATTTCAGATGGAAGCGTTTTTTCTAAAAATCCAAGTCATTAACATTTGTCAATAGTTTACTTGTATTATGTTTAATTTTACACTCTTTAAAGAAGCAATTCAGTAAAAGAATGTTTCCTTCATCTTTATTGAAAACATATTAAATTCATACATTCATTGTTAATATTGAAATTATTAACGAGCTGTATGTTTGTTATCTCACATATCTTATAAATAAGAAGGCAATGGGTGGGGGCGTGATCGGTTTTGAGAACCTAGTTACATATATATATATATATTGAAATTTTCATTTTTAATAGACATTTTTACCAATTTTCAAATATAATATCTAGATAAATAATTGTATTACATTTTTTAACTGTTTTGAGATTTTTAATATAGGTATCTTACTAATTCTTTAATATTAAAAATTATTTATATTATTTGGTCAATTATGCTGTTTCATAGTTGGAAATCTAGTTTTGGCAATCTGTGATGTCAAGCTAAGTGGTGTTATATATTAAAAATGTTGAATTCTGGTAAGGATAAGTAGAGACGCTGAATATTTAATGTTTAATGAATAGTATGGATATTTTATTGTTTTTAGTGCAATATAAAAGTGCAATGTATTGCTGTATTACATATTTTTATCTTGAATTTCAGTCCTTTCTATATAGTTATGTTTTTTTATCTACCTGCCGTCTATGTAGACTTGGTATACGTATATCATTACGATGTGCCAAAAATATTTAAGTCAACATATTATGGATATGCTGGTGGTTGTTGGCTCAAATGTCGCTCACGTTATCTGATCTCAATTTGAAAGTCCGAAATAAGATATTAAAATCAATTCATGCAGCTTTAAAAATGGGTCATTAATGTAACAAATTAATTCCAACAAAACACTCTGGTATTTCACATTGTTGACTGAACTATTGACTCATCAATGTCACCATATAAAATTTATTATATGAAAGTTTTATGAACTTATTGGGAGTTATATATAATTCTCTATCCAATCGACAATATCTGGAATGTTTTCTCTGCAAATAAATATTTGCACTATAGCATTTTCTCTTTCGTCATTCACGTTCGAATGCATCTTATGTAGTAAATAGGCATGTTTAAAGAATTTATGTTCTATTAGTTGCAAGAAATAGAGAGATAATATTCCATTGATTAAAGAGTAAGCTTTGTCTTCGAAGCCGATTCTTCACAATCAATCCACGCCACGCAAATTCGACGCCTCCTCTCCAAAATTAATGTGGGAACTGGTCAGAATCGGCGTGTCGTGGGGCAGAATGTTGGATATCCAACCAATTCCTATTCCCAGTTGGATTACTCGGTCATAAATGCGGAAATGTGGCCGGAGTAAACACATGCGTGTGTGGGACAGAAGGCATTGGATGTCTTGTTTTTCGAAAAGATCAGAGAAGGCGTGGAGAAAGTGTAGGAAATCGGTTTGACTAGTACTAGACTTATTGGCATGTTGTGAAGCGGTCGTGAATGACCGGCTTTATGTATCTAAGGCGCGTTGGCATTCAGATTGTCTTCGTTATATTCTTCCGAAATTGAAAATATCGTGTTTTTTATTTGAATTATTTAAAGTGGTATTTTGTCCTCATCTGAAAATATTTTGGAAAATTCACCTGTTTATCATGTATTATTCTTTACTGAAGTAATTCTAAAATATTACACTAATCATCATGATCGTCCTTTGGTATTTCAGCATTAACATGCCACAGAGGCACTTGTATGCATATCGAACACAATAATTGACAGATGAAGAGAGCCTACGGTAAAAGTCTTCAACTATATAATATTCTATGTAATTATATAACAATATAATTACGATAAACATATTCAAAGGAGGACGAAGTCTAAAACTCTCTAAGATTAACTTACTAGCCTTAAGATAACTTACTAACCTATGAAAAAGATAAACAGATTCAAAGGAGGACGCAGTCTAAAACGCTCTAAGATAACTTACTAACCTACGAAAAAGATAAACAGATTCAAAGGAGGACGAAGTCTAAAACGCTCTAAGATAACTTACTAACCCATGAAAAATTCTAACTGAGAAAGGAAGAAAAAGACTTCACAAAGAGTATAATCTCATCTCCTTTTCCTGATATTAAGCTCTCAAACTTTTTAGACGTTGCTAAATGCGTCCTTGTGGTAAAGAATTTCTGAATGCACAGAAACACAGTACTAAAACATATTTAGATGTATTATATCGTAGAATATTTCGTTAATTTGATAATTTGAAATAAATTAAAATTTTATGGCTATTAAATTTGGGTAAAAACATATAATCCCAATCAGTAGAAAATTAGTTATAATTATTAAAATTGCGCACATAATTTGTTAATGTTATTACAAATAAAAAATAAATAGCAAGTAAGAAGAAATTATTACCGCTATTGACTATAAAAGTAAAGAATCGCTAATCAACGACTGTTTATAAGTATTAGCAGCGAACGGAGCTGAATCATTTTGTTAGTATTTTAATTTCTGACGAGTGCACTGCGCAGTGTCAACAGGAAGAATTGAAATGGATTGTTATTCTTCTAAATATCAGAAATATACATAGGAGTACTGAAAAACTCCAGGGCCAGCTCCACAGACCGAGATAGCTATTTTAGTTTCCATCAAACTTGCAGCAAGCTTGCACTGCAAATGTGCAAGCTTTCAGCAAGTTTGACACGACAAGAGTGCAAGTGTGAAACAAGCTTGCAGCAAGTTAACGCAAGCTTCGAAGTCACCACGCGACGAACTTGCAGAAAATTTGTCATGACAAACTCATTGCAAACATAGCAAAAACACAACGAACACAACTTCGGATTAGAACTCGTAACCTAGCGATTGGGAAGCGGGCGCTCTAACCAATCGGCCAGATAAACTCTGAGAGGCGAAGATAGATTTCGCTAATACATCGTTCGATTCGATTCGTATACGATATATTTTAAACTGTTTTCTTGATTTCATTAATTTTTTGAGTTGAGAATATGATTTGAAGTCAAAGAGAGAGCGATTTTCGCTAATAATTACGTTTTGACAGTAGAATAAATTATGAAATTAGAGTTCAAAAGTAAGTACTTTTAAAATGGGACAAAATGTAAGTTATTATTTATTTCAGCAAACATTGACTGTTTTTTAGGTTTAATTTTGTTTATAAACGTTAAAATTTCAACATTCAGGAAAAGGCGATATATAGTTTTCTTTAAAGTGCGAGTTCTATATTTAGTAAAAAGTTGGAAAATGTTTCAAATTTTTTTTATAAAAAAGTTAGTTTTTTCACAAATTATCATTGATTTATTGAATTAATAAAAAGAAGGACGGTCTAGGAGATGCTATTAAAAATCGGATGTTTTTTTAAAACAGAGACAAAGGTAATTATGTCTTTAATGTGCTATCTAAAACAGAGACAAAGGTAATTATGTCTTTAATGTGCTATCTTTGCATCTTGTTTTGTAAATTTACAGCAAGCTTGCATTGCAAGGGCGTTGCAAGCGATGGTGGCGATTCTGCATTGTTAGTTTGCCACAAGTTCGCTTCAAGCTTGACGCGTCAAATTTACCATCCCAAGGTAATATCAAGTCAAAATCAAACTTGCTGCAAACTTACGTGCTATCTGGGGAGTTCCAAAATTCGAAACAGGATTGTGCCTACAGCAATAATGGTTTGCAATCCTGATAAGATAGTTTTCGAAAAGCATTTAGTCTATTAGCAGAGGAGTTGCAACATTGTTGTTTCTGAAATCTCATATCCATAATAATGTAGGTAAATCGTATACTTCTAATCATTGAACAACTCTTGTTGCTTTCACGACAGTGTGATTTGTCCCAATGGCTTATCATGTTTCAAGGTTAAAGTCATTGCAGCAGCAAACCATTAACTGAGATCTGAATTACTACAAAACGTATAGAAACTTTTAGCTCGCAAGACGTGTTGAAATTTGTTGATAAATCACCAAATATTCAACCTAAGTCCATTCATGTTTCAATAACGTTTATTTTGGACGTACGTCATCAAGGGTTGGAGAAGAAAAAATATCAGTAAATTATTTGACAGGATAAAATAGCAATTGAGATTCAAGACAAAAATTAGCAAGCATGTATTTGTAAGTTTTCGCAGCAAATTTTTCCAATATTAAATGCAAGATGGATGCCATTCATGTAAATTTATATCAAGGAAATGATATCTTTAATCGTCGTCATATTTAAAAGCTTCTAAATACACATACTCAAAACACCCACCGCGTTGCTTCAAAATATAGGACTTCGATATAAATAAACTAACCTATACTTAATATATTTGTTAATATAGTAGAGAAAAGTGAGGATCATTTGAAAAATGGTAGCTATACAATCTTCTTCAGGCTGAAATTTCAGCGGCAATTGTCCATAGGCTTTAGAAGATTCTTAAATGCATTCTTACATTGCGAAAGTAACAATTTCTCACAAGCGAAGATTCATATTCAGATGCTCGAATTATTTCGGCGCAAAGCTATTTTATTCCGGAAATATTTAAACAATTTCTTTAGGGGTATAAGCAGCTTAATCGGATTTTAGATTTACCATAAGACGTCGCTTTATTTCTAGATAAGATGCTATTAGGAGTTTTCTTTCGTTCAAAACTGAAATATTTATTTATTATTTATTTGTATATACATATAATAAACCAAATCTTCTTTTTTTAAATATTTGCTTAATTAAATCAAATTGCATAAATACATTGTAACTATTCAAACAGTTTTTTCTTAGTTGCACCACTAAATAATGCTACAAATAAGTACTTTAAGGGTTATTTTTACTGTTCGAATTTCTAAGAAAGTATGAAAACGAATGAGTTAAAATAATAGTAAAATAATTCAAGACAAAAATACATTTATGGTTAATAATTAAAATTCTTTCTTGGTAAAAATCCAAATGGAATTATACACCATATTAATAGTTTCTTTTTCATAAAATTAGGGATATTCTGTTACAAAATAATTTTGATTTTTTTTTCTCAATGGAAACAAATATTAATTAGTTTTTACCAAATTTATTGAAAATAAATGAATTTCGATTTGAATGTATAATTATTTGAATTTTTTTCCAAGGATTAGTTTATAAAATTATTACTATTCACTATCTCAGGAAATTGGTGTAATGAAATCTCATCGAGAGTAATGAAGGAAAATAATTGATACAGTCGGACCTCTATTTAACGAAGTCGCTAAATCCCGAAAAAAAGTTCGTTATATGGAAAATTCGTTAAATAGAGATTCACCTTTTTAAATACTTTAAACTACACAAAACAGATTTTAAATTCATAAACACTAAATATTATTAAAAAAGTAATTAATCACAACTTTATTTTGTAAATTAACATCTATTTGTTTTATATATTTTATCCATCAAAAAGATATCTGCAAGGAAAACAAGAATAAAACAAAACATTGTCTGGGAATACACTCTATTTTCAATTTAAAAAATAATTTTATATTAAAATTAATGGTTTGTTGATTTCTGCATCATGATCATTTCCATCTTCATCTTCATCGAAATTCATTGCTGTAGTGTTTTTATTTTTCACACTGTCCACTTCAAAACTACCTCATCCACATCTTCATAGACACATGCTTTTGAACAAGAATTCTATGAATCATAATTTTGTATCTTATCACGATTTCTTTGGTTTGGTTGATAAGCTGTTTGAAGGAATACGAAATTTTAAAGCAATATCCTTTTTTCACACGCCTGTATCCACCTCGTGAAGAATTAAATTCTTTTCGTTGATGCTCAAGCACTTTCGTTTTGACATTTTCCAGTTTCAAGGTCATTGATCACCATAAAATGTGTTAAAAGAAAAAATAAGTTTGAAATGTTTAGAAATATTTTGAGAAATAGGAACAAAAAAAAATATTGGATCACAAAAAAAAGTTCGTTAAATAGAGAATGCACTTCGCTTTTTGGAGATAATTTTACGAAGAAATTCGCAGAATGTTCTTGGTTCCAAGAAAAAGTTCGCAAAATAGAGAAATTCGCAAAATAGAGGTTCGACTGTAACTTTGTTGCACAACATTTGTTAATATATGATTATACACTATACGATGAAAAGTATCCGGACACTTTTGGGTTTACACATTTTTTCGAATTTCTACAGAAAAGTAGGACGAAATACCCTTGAACTTCAAACACGTAAAAAAATAGGCTTCAGCTAACATTTTAACAGTGACGATTCGGTCAAGAGGACATTTTGGACACTGACCAATAATTTATGAAGACGAAAAAGGATTTTGGATCACTCCGTTACACAAAAAGCTGCTAACGAATTGCAACTTCCATCAATGGGTTCGTTCTTACATTCATTTTCGTAAAAAGAGCAGATATATTCAGGAAAATCAAAAGCTTTTGATAAAAAAAATCTCAAATTTTTCTGCATGTTTTTTGCTTATAAAAGGGGTGACAAATTCATATTCTGCACGGACCAAATAAACAATGTATAATTTTATGTGGACCACAAAGAAAAAACCTTCAGTTTTTATAAAAACGCAGGTTCATTTTTAAAAAATAGACCTGCGTTATTATATATAAAAAAAAGACAAGAGCAATGGTAAAGTTAATGTTTTCATCTATCGTCATTGGCATCTTTTCTCTGCTACCATCTTTTCTACTTCAAGGGATATCTTCTCCGCAGTCATTAATTTTAAAACCGATCCAATGTAAATATCTGTAATTCTGCATCCGACGGGCAACTTAGTTCCTTTCATAAGTGAAAATAATTGCTGTCACCGACAAGTACTTCCATACAGAGAAATAATTTCATATGCTAATTTCCAAGCTTTTTCAAACATGGCTAGCAAATATTAGTGTAAAATTCAGGCCTCACACCTTCACTGAATGTCGCCTTAAATTCTGTACATAGGTCTATTTCGATTACCTTGATCGATGCAATACGACTATTATTGTTCATTAGCGATTTTTGAGGTTAATAATTCATTTATAATCAGGACTTTTAAAAATTAAACTATTAAATTTTTTTTATGCTTTAACTCCATGAGCCCTATCCCGCCTCAAAACGCCCAATTCCACAGAGGCTTGGATTCGGGCGGTTTCGGGTGCCTGAGTGCATTTTAAGTTAGAAAAATAGTTCCCTTCCTTGTTGACAATTAATCACCCAAATTCGGGTGCCTTTCTTCTGGAAATTCTGTAAAGAAAGGGAGGATTCCATTCATTTTTCTTGTAAGAAAATTTCATTCATTTTTTGAGGTTCTGGAATTTTCAATCTAGCCGGATTCAGAGGGTTAAATATATGCTGGAACTGAAAGATACTCGTTGCGAGCCACGAGTATGACACCCTTGGCTTGTAACATACACAGTTTTCAAATAAATTATAGGGAACTTACAGAATATAAGAAACAATACTAGTAAATCATTATATTAAAATAAATACTTCAAATATTCAGGTAAATTCGAGTATTTTTAGTAAATAATTTTTAACAGCGACTGTGCAACACATAGTATAATTCTTTTTCATAATTTTGAAGCCAGATATATAGGGTAGCTTATATAAAATCTGTACCTCTACAAGAGAAGTTAACTGATAAGGGTTTTCCAAAAATTGATGTTCTGAAATGATGATATTCTGAAAATCGTATAACTGAAATTTAAGTTGTAATTAAAAGATAATAATACTTTATAAAATTGTATAGCTATTGAGAACATTCAACATTTATGCAATTAAATAAAACTATTCTAAGATTCAAATTTAAAGAACGCTAATTTGTGGAAAACCCCTTCATCAATTAGCTTCTCTTGGAGAGAAACAGAAATTATGATCGTTAAATTATGATCGATATCTTTCTGAATAATTATGGCATTCAACTACAATTTTTATGTAAGCAGCGCTATATATCTGGCTTCGAAATAATGAGAGATATAATATAGTATGTCTCGCACATGCGCAATTAGAAATTATTTACTATAAATACTCACATTTCCTGAAATAATCAAACATTTTCCTTGAAATTTTTTTTAATATGTTTTGCTAGCTCATTGTCACATGTTATGTAAGTTTTATGTAATTTAGGCGAAAACTCTGCACGCTATAAACAAAAAACATCCCGAAAAATTTGGGATTTAAAAAATAACCTTTAAATCTCCCCGACTAAAAATATGTATATAAAAATGCATGTATGTATTATTTATATATATTTTCAGAAAATCATTTTCGTAAACAAATGAATCCATTGAAGAAAGTTGCAATTCATATCAGCTTTCTGTGAAACGGCATGAGCCCAAATCATTTTCTTCTTCATCACTTTCTGGTCGGTGCCCTAAATACACTCGTGACCAAAAATCTCACGGTAAAATATGAGTTCATGTCTATTATTTACATGATCGACGTTCAATGGCAGTTAGTTCCGCCTTTTCTGGAGAAATTAGAAAAAATGTGCAAATCCGAAAGCGTCCGGATACTTTCGAATACATAGTGTAGTTTGAACTTGAAATGAAAAAATCACTTGCTTTTCTTTATAATTTTCAGCAAGTTTTTTCCTTACATTTATCTTTCTTTTTCCTATTTCGATTGCGTAGTTTTGACGCGATAGGCATTCTTTACGTGTCATTTCAAATTATGTTTCAGTGACATGATTTGAAATGACATGTATCGAGCTCGACTTCGCTCGAGGCAGATGGCGATTCTCCAGTGTCATAAAATCGACGGGAGGCTGGCTCTGCGAAACGGCCGCTGGAATTGCAATTGCTGAATAGCAGTTCTTCCCAAAACTGAGCTTCCCGTTAACAAGTGTTTTCTAAATATTAAGTATAATATTGAGAAGCTTGATTTGATCTAATTTCTCTTCAGACTGCACTGTAAAAATACTCTTGTATCAAACAAAAAAAAATCTATTTCAGCTGAGAACTGTTTTCCTAAAAACGATATGATTTAAATTGAAAGGACACAAATTTAGTCTGTCCCTAATGTTTCAACTAATAAGTTTCTGCTAAACGCTCAAAACTGCATTACTTGTTCGTAACTATTTGATTGCGGAAAGTAACAGGTAGTGAAAGAAAATGAGTCGATTCAAACCGTCTTAAATTCAGTAACCTAAATGATTCATAAATAAAAAGAAAAAAACTCTAGTTACGAAAATTTCAAAATCAGAGGGGGATATTTATTGCAGAAAAAGAGAAATATTTTCCTCTTTCAAATGAAACATAGGAATAAAATGTTGTTCTAGTGATAATCATAAAAAGTGTGGGAAAAGAAAATTTTAATTCGTAGAAGTGGGCCAGGTTCATACTCATAAGGAAGAGTTTCATAAAATCGTCTCAAAAACAAACACGAACAAGTTTAAAAACAAAAAAAAATAGATACAAAGAAATTCTACTTACGGAAGTTTTGAAAACTTAATTTGCCAGTTGGTTATTAATTTTCCGTTGGAAGGATGATTGAATCGATTCTTAAAAGACATTCTTTCATAAGATAAAGTCAAACAATCAGTTTGCAGGTACAATTAGCTGGAATATTCTACCCTAACCGTCTCCGCCGTCTACTTAAACAATATGGCATTTAGTTTTATCGTATCCTGGAGAGAATCAACTTCGCATCTTTCAACTCTTATTTTGACCGTTTGGGTACAAACTTTCATACACATATGCAAATATGTCATTTTTACCAAATTTATTTTCGCTAGCTTGTGGCCTTTTCGAGTTAGTGTCTTAGTTACTTCATAGGATGGATGCTATTCATGTAAATATATATCAAGAACGTGATAGCTTTCATCGTCGACATATTTGCAAGCTTCTGAATACACATACCCAAAATACCCATCGCGTTGCTCCAAAATATAGGACGTCAATATAAATAAACTAACCTATACTTAATATATTTGTTAATATAGTAGAGAAAAGCGAGGATCATTTGAAAAATGGCAGCTATATTTTTTTTTCCAGGCTGAAATTTCAGCCGAAATTGTTAACAAGCTTTAGAGATTCTTAAATGCAACCTTAAATTGCTAAAATACCAATTTTTCTCAAGTGCAGATTCATATTCAGATGCTCGAGTTATTTCAGTGCCACGCTATTTTATTCTGCAAATATTTAAACAGTTTCTCTCGGGTGTAAGCAGCTTAACGGCTTTTAGATTTATCATAAAGCGTCGCTTTATTTCTAGATAAGATGCTATTAGGAGTTTTCTTTCGTTAAAAATTGAAATATTTAGTAATTTTTTTATTTGTATATACGCAATGCAATTTTGAAGTCATTTCTACCATATTTAATTTCGATGTGGCCTTTTCGAGTTAGTGTGCTCACATACACACGAATAATCAGATAGCTTCCATCTTTAGATTTGGTCTAAAAGTTGAGAAAAATTTACAATTTTGTTGTAAAATTTCGAAACTATATCTATCTATCTATCTCTTCGTATGTATGAGTTATCTCTTTCATATACTGCGTTTTATGGATAGATAGACAGTTGCCGAATTCTATAAAGACAATTCGACAGATAGTCAGCCAATTGACTTAATTGTTCTACAATTCGATGCAGATTTCTCGATGATGAAACTATATGCCAAATTTCATCCATTATTCGTTACGACTTCGAATTATTATGTTCTTATGGCAACAGACAGGCAGGCCGACAGATTTCCTATTGAATGATTTTGTCCACTCTGTAATCTACAATAGTGGTATGAAGACCACACGTTAAATTTATTACTTCTGTCTTGCTACGTTTTCGCGATATTGCGTTCGTGGACAGACACAATTCCATAAAATGCTGTTTCAAACTGAGGATGATCTGAAACAAGAGATCATAAAAATCACGAGGGCGAATTCTTTTTTCGATTACAGTATTTATCTTTGTATACTTCGTATACGAAAAGGTTGAAAATATAAATAAATAAACAAGATAAAGAAGTCCGATAACGGAGTTTGCAAATCTGTTACTCGGTATAAGGTTTATAAAAATTTAATTTCAGAGATATCCAACTCAAAGATTTTCTGTTTCTGGTAAACCTCTGAAGAATAACACACATTTACAAGCCAAAAATTTTAACTTAACCCTAGATAACTTAACAAACGTTTTATAGACTGCTGATCCCAGCCAGTTTTGCGAGTTCCGTAGCGCTCACCCAATCGCACTCACATTACTTTCATAACTAGAAAATGAGTCGTCCGTAGGCGATAAGCTGCTGAACGCTTATAAATATTTGGAGATTTGACGAAATCGTCATAGAACAGTCGAATGTTTAGTGATAATGTGCAGAAATAACATTCCATTTTTTTTGGCAGATGAATTCGAGATAATATCGAGAGAAATATCCTTGAATGAATTGGATTATGAAAAATTGAACAGCAGGATGAGATCTGAACAAGAAGACAACGGAGAAGAAGAATTTATATCCTAACTCAGAAATACCCTTGAATGAATTGGACTATGAAAAATTGAAGAGCAGGATGAGATCTGAACAAGAATGCAACTGAGAAGAAGAATTTATATTCTAACTCAGAAATACCCTTGAATGAATTGGACGATGAGAACTTGAAAAGCAGGATGAGATCTGAACAAGAAGACAACTGAGAAGAAGAATTTACATCCTAACTCATGAATGTGCACAAGAATGCGCTTTATCTTCTGATTATGCTGATTCCCATATAAGAAATGCAGAAGGTTAAATAAGTATGGAATTACCGCAAGAAGGCTATTTGTAGAAAGCCAACATTGAGCATCGCCCAATATTGTAAACTCTAATATTTACTGCTTTTCAATTTTATAATTAAAATATTATAATACTTCTCTTAAAAGATGTTTGAATTGAATGAAGGATATATATAAAATATTCATGTCTTTTATGTGTAGTCTATGAATCGAATAGTTAGTTACAATTACAGGAACATTGATTAATCCTCCCATAGTCACACTCATATTCATCCTTGCATTGTATCTCACTGACACAAAATCCGTATTATGTTACGTTCACCCATTTTTAATTATTTTCCTTTTATAAGTATGATATCTAATCATGATGGAAATCATCATGAAGATTAAAATATTCATAAAGATGTAAATCACCATTCTGTTAGAAACACTCAGATTGTGATGAGTTAGTTAAAAGTAGAATAAAACAACAGGAAACGGAATAACCTAATCTTGCATGCCCACTGTCCTGTAGAAGTACAATAACGTCTTCTTCCAAAACAACGCACAACTTCCACAAGAAACAGATATTTTTTAACATAAATATTTACACTACTGCATGCAATATCACGGAAAAATTAATTAACATCGAATTCTACTCCAACATTTTTTCTTCCACGTTGATAGGCAACATTAGCAAAAGACAAAATGGCGTTGCTATTCTGTTTTTATTACTTTTTGACATATTCTCGTGTCAAACAATTTTTTTATTAAATAATTTCTTTTTAAAAATATTCTCAAAATTGTTTTGGAATGAATCAGTTATATTACAAATTATTATATTACAAAATTATTATAAAAATTAACAAATTTATTTTATTACAAATTTATTTTATTACAAATTTATTATAAAAATTAACAAATTTATTTTATTACAAATTTATTATAAAAATTAACAAATTTATTATATTACAAATTTATTATTAAAATTAACAAATTTATTATATTACAAATTAGTTTTATATTAGTTACAAATATCAGAACCATATATTAGATATTGCGACGAACAGAGAGTTAATGTTTAGTTGTCTAGGATTAAATACGCACAGGAACGAGAAGTTTATTCTGAAATATTAGTATATTTTGCTCTACAATGCCATAAATCTACCAATTTTGTATTTAAACACATCTTTGGACAGCAGCCACCCGCTTACATCAGTCACTCGCTAACTGACAACAAATGCCCACAGGAGTTCGCCGGCAATGCAAATTCAAGCGAACGTGCCCCATAGCACAAGATCCAGCAGATGGTAAATTGCATCAGTTCAATTCTCAAGCATCACTGAACATTGGCTTTCTTCCATTGAGAGAAAGAGAGGGAGGATTCCTCCCTCTCCCCCCGGCGTTGTTGATTTATAGCAGCTTCTCCCCTTCTTTCTTAACTTAATAGCATCGCGTTCCTAATTGAAGCTTCTACGCGATAGGAAAAAGTTACGTTTCAGTTATCCGACGCAATTTTTTTTCACTCCCTCATCTGACTTCTCTTCTTTTTTTCTGACTCCCCTATCCCCCAAAGAAGTTTTTGTTGCCAAACACGCGAGAAGAGGGTCTCTTCTGATAAGGGTGGAGCAGAGGGTGGTTGATAGGTTTCCTTTTTTCGATGCTTAATTCTTTTAGCTCAGAGATGGGGGTGTTTTCCTTGTAGGGTCATTCCCGATGTTGACCCTACAGTAGCAAGCTCTTAAAGGCCACGCCCTGCGCCATTAGGAAAAATGTTACCCACAGACGGAGAATGGAGCGAATAAAAGAGATAAAAAGACAGTTCTAATTTGTAAGCTCGGATTCGGAAAACGCTTCGAGACAAAACCTTGCTCCAGAGCTCTATTCTTGGAGACTTCTCCTATTAAACAACGGCAGTTTTGGCAACTATCAAACACTAATGACTCTTTTATTTCGAAATTTTATCTCATGTATATGACAGGAACAAATAAATACTAAAAGTCTGCTTTAATTCTGAAATCTTAAAAAGTAGAAGCGTTTCTAGATAGATCTTTTATATTATTTATCAGTATGCTTTATTTTGGAATAAATTTTGCAATGAATTTTTTTCTGGGAAAGTGCTTCGGATTTCTTTCTTTCTTGAATTTTTAAGTTTATGATAACTTAAATCGGCACTAAATCGTCTGGTTGAAGGCTCGAAATATAGAAGCTTTTCATATTTTTCTTTCTTACAGATAAAAGCAATTTTTTGATACATTGGCAAATGGGGCAAACATTTCATGATCTTTATTAGAATTTTTAATAAAGTAGGAATTATAATTAGTAATTCTGTTATACATCCTGTATTGAATTGATAATAAAAAGCTGATAAATCATATAATTTTTTTATCTAGATAAATTATGTGAAATATTTTCTTTTATTTCTAAAATTCATACTTGCTTGATGCTAGTAAATATCTCGAAAACTAAGGGAGATAACACTATGAATGATTACAGAGTCATTCATTTCCGCTTCATGTGCTACTAACACGAACAAAATGATTGCTGGTTTGGAAATATCCTTTGACTGACATTTTAAATTTAATTGAATTATACTTTTAAAAATTTATATTAAAACGTTTAATTAAATGACACTTTAGGTAACTACTTTCGGATATGAACTAAACTTTTAAAAGCCAAATTTTTAAAATGGAAGCAGGTGGATGACAGACTAATGTGAACACTTTGGGATTTGCACATTGTTTTGAAAATCTGCCGAGAGGCTGAATGGATTCGGCCATGTAAGGAAAATTTTGAACTAACATGCCGCATTGAAGATTCTGTCACGAGGGCATTTGGTGTTTCGACCTGAAACTGATGAACAATAAAATGATTTAGGACTCACTTAGCTTCGCAGAAAGTTGATAATGATTTGAAACTGATCGCCGTGAGTGACTTAAATGAATTTTCGTAAAAAAAGAGCAAGAATATTCGAGAAGATATAACGGTACATCAAGCAAAACTATTGATGAAATTTGAAAATCATTATCAGCTTTCTGTGAAACGGGTCGAGTCTTAGGTCATTTTCTTCTTCATCAATTTCTGATTAGTCCCCCAATAGAATAACATGGTTGAAGTTCAAAGAAAACACATCCAGCCTTTCGGGAGATATTTGAAAAACTGTACAAATCTAAAAAGTGTTCACATTATTTTATCACCCACCTATATATCAATATAATGAGAAAAAATATTTTAAATGTAAAATTAAGATTAAGCCTGAAGTCCGTAATTTAAAATAATATTGTAATCTTAGTATAAAATAAATCTAAATTAGTACCACGGACACGTGTGCTGAAATCAATACCAAATGTATTGCATTGAAGATTATTAGTCAATACGTTATTTCCCATGAAACTATATTCTCGCGTATTTATTAAAATTCATTTCTGGTTCATTCAATATTCAGTACTATTAATACAATGTAACTTACTTAATAAAACAATTATTATTAAAAATATAATTAAAATTTAATACACTTTGCACTTAAGGTAACATACAAGTAGTGCTATCGGAGACTATTTCTGCTTGAGATTCGTCGAAGATTTGCACAATTGTTGCATCAATGTTACATTTAACATATTACGTGAAGATATCTTAACCTAATAACTAACAGTACAACTAGTGCAATCAGCAATCACATTGAAAATCAGGCTAGAAAACTTCCGTCAAGATTCCATTACAGGATAATTGTCAATGCATCTCAAAAGAAAATTTGCCTAATTAAAAGCCATCATTAGCTTCCTTCATATAAATCATAGAGATTGATACGAAACATCATTGTTTACCATTTAATATAGTTTATACCAAGGCAAAAATATACAAATGTACGTCGTCTTTCACCGGAGATGCAGATGTCGCATTACTGATTTATCAGGATTTTTCTCCCTCTCTCCAAGATTCTAATCTTTTTTCATCTTTAATTAACCTGTAGATAGTGTTACCCTTTTATTCTTTACTGTTAAAATAAGTGTGTTAGATAACTATAATGACGGATAAATAAAACAAGTATCTCCAAAGGCAGTCAAAGAAACAGAATCTATTTTCTTTCTATTGATTGAAATGTGAGAAATAGTTAGTTATTGCTAAAATAACCGCTGTAATAGAAAGTTTTGGATTCGGCTTAGACGTCATGTAGAGATAAATATTTAATAAAACAAATAAAAAGTAACCACCGACATTTCTTGGCAGAGAGATCCATTCATGTGGGTATTATTTTTCTTTATGAAGCTACATAAAAAACAATTGAGAGATAACTCGAGATTCTAAGCCATTACATACATAGTGGATAATCAATTGAATAGTGTCGCGAACTCGCTATATTTTGACACCATAGCCCGGGTTCTACACTCAGGAAAACAACATGTTGATATTACCTACGTTCATTGATTATTTAAAATTTCACCGTTCAATAACATTAATTTCTTCTAAAGTTAATTTTGTGAATTTTAGGGATATTAGTAATATCGTATTTTATGTATTCTCTGGTATTACATATTGTCCATTCTAAATTTGTGGAGGAATGCTTCATTTGGACAATTTGTTCTGTATTTCTGCTATCTGTAAATACATTTAAATCGGATTTTGATCAGATATATTTTTTATGATGATAAATCTTACGTTGAACACTTTTATATATTGCAAGCAAAATATACAATTCGTTTCGCAAAAAAGAGGTAAACATATTTGTGGCAAAAGAAGTATCAAGCGGGATTTAACTGGTTTAACAATAAAGAATGTTTCTATGCCTTTCAAGTCTTAAACTCGTAATTTTTATAAGTTAGTTCGGTCTCCAAACGCGCAAACTTATCTTATCCTTGTTTTCCCGCAAACTTTTTTCTCCTTTATTTTCCTTCTTTATGTTTAAATCCTTTCCTTCTTTTTCCCAGTGGGTCAGCTTAAATTCATACGATTCTTTCACCCAACTCAGCATTAAGCGAAATCCTACTCTCGATTCCCATTGGACAGCATTCCAACAAATGGAACAAGCCTATTTCTGTCTTCTATTCTTTGTAAAACACAAACTTTGTTTACATCTTAAAATACCAGCTTGCAATTTTTAAACTTTGTTCCAACGAACGCGTTTGTGAAGCGGTCAGAAAATTGAGTTTAATTAAAGAACAGAACAGAATTAGGATAGTCCAGAGACTAATCTAGTTTTCAGCTGAGATGGAAATTAGTTTTTTCCCCGAAGACTGTGTCTTATTTCATAACGATAGTGAATCCTAAAAGAATAACTTTAGTACTGAGGCCAATTTTAATGGCACAGTGCAAAGATGATTCGTTTTCCAAATTATGAGGAAATAGCCAATAAATTATCTTTGGTTAAGCATGGTAGACATCTATTAAACATGCTATAATATAATATAAAAAAGTTGTCTTTTATAATTATACTAAAGGGAGCCATTCTCTTCCCGAATATCCCTTTTAGGACTTCTAATACTTGAACCTGACAGCTATGAATAATAACTCTCCAATAAGTTTCATTTAAAGAAATATACAGATATCCACTCTAAACATAGTTTAATATCTAATTTATAATCCGTTAGAGAAAAGCATAGTCTTCCAATTGGATAAATGCTTTATATGGCATTATATTTATATGTTGTTTGAGTTAATAAATGCTGAGCTGAAAAAATTTGCGAAATCTGAATTTGTATACAACCCTCGGTTCTATTAGTCATATTTAATAAAATATTCTTGATGCACTAACATTCTAAACAAAAATTTCCATTCGTCTGAGATTAAAACAGATCGAGCTATAGAGCTTCGAATTTCATAATTTTAAACCAATCAGCGGCTTCGGCGAGCAAGTGCTGCGCGCTGATTGAAGGATCATCCTCGAGTTCCTCCATTGAAATGGTTTAAAATTAAATTGTCTAATACATCGATAATCAAAGCTTCATAACCCGGCCAGTTTTTGTAGCAGAGGAGTGGATCTTATCTCTTAGGAGTGTTTAAAAAATTACAGGGCCAAGAACATTTTGCTAAATAAAGACTAATAGGACCGGTACACTGTATAAAAATTTAGACATCGCAATTTTTTCATGATTACATTTAAGTACTCAAAAAACATAATACGTAATTCTTTACGTCATTTAACCCATGCGGACACGCGTTCCTTACACTTACAGGAGGACGCGCATGACTGGGTCTTGTTTTTTCAACAAAACGCACGGAAAATTACATTTACTTCAATAGGAAACACTTGTTGCACTAGTGTACGGAATATGAATTATTAATAAAAAAGTTTAAGATAAATCTCTTCTAGAGAGCACATTATATTGAAGAAAATTGATGAATGCTTGCATTTCAAGGTATTTATGAAAATTCTTCGCTTTCCCGTCCAAAATAACCTAAATATTTTTAGATATAAGTATTAATGCATCAGTTGTCTCATCGATAAGCATTTCCAAGATTTTTGAAATGGTATACAACTTTTGCCTCACCAAAGTTTTCGGGTAGTTGTATAGCGATGTTGTGTGTGGAAAGTTCTCATATTTTTGCGAGGTTCTTTTTTCATCATTTTGTTAATTCCACCTATGTTAACATCAACTACACTATTTTTTAACTTCAGCCTTCTTCTAAATAATCGGTGGATTCAGAAATATTCCATTCATTGTCTAATTCCTTTTCAGACTTCGACATCTGATCTCTAACTAACACAACTGCAACAATTTATTTATTTTCTTCTTTAATTGGTTCTTAATTAGTTGATTTTCAGCTGTACGCTTTTTTTCATCTTTACATCTCATATTTGTAGTTCGGATAGCGATAAATTGTCGCGATCTATCCGTTCTATTTAGTAATCCTTCACAGAAACACAAAAGAACATCTGGCCTCGAAGGCCCGACCTTCTGTTTTCTGAGATAACAAATGAGGGGAAATTCTGGAATACCTGTGGCAAGCAAGTAAATGACCTTGAATGCAGCTATTGTGATTTTGGAGTTTTTTCGTTAAGAGGTTAATTTTCTGTAATACATTCTTGCAGGAACCTGGTCTCTCAGACCCGATGCGCGTGCTCGAGAGTTAAAGTATTTTTCCAACTGGAAGAATATGCCTGTCACTTCGGTATATGGTAGTGGACCACGTTACAGATCACCCTGTATAAACTTTCCTTATTATTTGCTTTTCTCATTACAAACTTTGAAATCGTTGTCAATTGAAATGTCAACAAGAAAAGGCCTATGATGTTGGTGAAGTCAAACTCCAACTAGTATGGCACTTTTGTCTAGGAAAAGCCATTCTGTAATTCGCATGCTAATCAAATAATCGATAATTAATGGCTAAGGAGAATTCTAAATGTTTCAATTAATCTTCGCTGTAAGTAGATAATTGATCAACCTCTTATTTAATATCTATGTCAAAGTCTGAATAATGGAAGTTCGGTCTGGATAACGTTGAATACTTAATAAATTCGATTAGCTGATTTTCTCAACAGTTAACTTCAGCTTTTATTCATGCTTTGTAAAATACTTTAAAAAATAATAATAAAATCATGATTACACTTTTTGTCCAATATGTTCTATTTCTGAAGCTGGCAAGTTTTGTGATGAGTTATTTTTCTTGAGTAGAAAAGGACATTAATATTTTTCTATTATTCTCATTTTTCCTGCATTTCACACTTTACCTTATGTGCGAGTTATTAGTAATCTGAAAGTAAATATTTAAAATTGTCTTGTACAATTTTGTGCATCTTGATAGAATTTCCACTTTAGACAGTGCAATACTGAGATTATTACTAAGAAATCATTCATAATAAGGAAACTGCACAGACATTATTGATTACAAAGGCGCTTCGTCCTTTAAAATAAATTGAGATGTAACAACCTGCTTAAAACTTTCCTGATTCCTTATCTAACCATTTTCAATAGAAAAACCCTTATACAACACATCCTATATTATGTATTTTAGCTCCTTAAACCCGAGGCGACTTTTTTCTTCTAGATACGTTAAAACCGGGAGATTTTGGGAGGAAACGACATGAATTGGACTCTCCCAACCTAGGTGGTCATTTCCCATCCCACCCCACCGAACACCTGCTATAACCTTCCCTTAAGGCGCACGGAAATGGGTTGTGGTTTTCAAGGATAATTGGACCCCCTACCGCGCTTATTTCCTAAGCGATCTCAGAACCTCACCTCCCCTCAAAAGAAACCAACCGCCTCAGACCGGCCTTTTTCGTTGTTAAAGGGAAATTTTTAGACCGCCTCGCTCATTGTCAGAGGGTTAATCTCGCTGGTTTATAGCGAACAGTAATTTATTTTTATCTTGCCTTCCATTATTATTTTGTTACACTTGTGTTCTAAAATCTTTCTTTTGGAATATTTTTTATTGTATTAAGACAAGAAGAGTTCATAAACGTTCATCCTTTTAAAATTATAATACTTTATATATGTGATTATAATTCCAATTTACTTTGAGAATTTCTATCTGCATCCAAGTTTGTGTGTTTTTATTTTGGGTGGGCCACCAGAATTTTTGTTAAAAAACTATTTTTCCTTTTATATTCACAGAAAATAGATTTTTATTTTTAAGTTTATTACACGTATTATGCTCATTGAGAATGTAGGAAATCATACAGCCAAAAGCATCAGAATTTCCATGATAAAATATGAATAATTTTCAATGAAGAGCCATATAATATTGAAAATATAGTGCAAAACTGAAGTAACAAAGTTCCGCAAGTGTATTCTTGTCTTTTCACTTTATAAGAAACTAATGCTGTTTGAAATAAATGCAAAATATTTTAAGGAAGAAATATAATCACAATTTACTTAAAAAATAATTCTGAAGAGCCAGAAAAACTGGTACACCTGCCTAATATCGTGTAGGCCCCCAACGCACACACAAAAGTGCCGCAACACGATGTGGCATGGACTCGACTAATGTCTGAAGGTATCTTGAAGGCAATTCACACCATTCATCTTCAGGACAGTCCACAAACCCATAGGAGTGCGAGATGGCGGAGATCTATTCTCAACAGCATGTAGTAAGGCATCCTGGATATCTTCAATAATGTTCATCTCTGGAGATATAGGTGGCCAATGGAAGTGTCTAAAGTCAGAATAGTGTTCCTGGAGCCACTTGCTAACAACTCTCGACGCGTGGGGTGTCGCATTGTCCTGCTGGAATTGTCCCAATCCGTCGGAATGCACAATGGCCATGAATGAGTGTAGGTGATCGGGCAGGATGCTTAAGTACCTGGCACCTGTCAGAGTCGTCTCTAGACGTATCAGGGGTCCCATATCACGCCAACTGCACACGTCCCATACCATCACAGAGGCTCCACCAGATTGAATAGTCCCCTGTTGACAAAGAGGGTCTATATATTAATGATGTTGTCTCCATACTCGTTCGTACACGTGCATCCGTCCGATACAATAGGAAACGAAACTTGTCAGACCAGGTAACGTGTTTCCAATCATCAACAGTCCAATGGTAGTGTTGTCGGGCCCAGGAGAGGAGTAAAGCTTTGTGCCGTGCAGTCAGCAACGGTACACGAGTGGGCCTTCGGCTCTGAGAGCCCATATTAATGACGGACCGTTGAACAGTTCCCACGCTGACACTTGTAGATGCCCCATCATTGAAATCCGCGGCAATATGAGGAAGTGTTGCACAGCTATCTCGTTTAAGGATTCGCGTCTGACGTCAATGGTCCAGTTCTTTCAAGGTCTATTTCCGGCCACACCGGTGGCGGATATTTGATGTTTTACCGGATACCCGATATTCACGGTACACTCCTGAAATGGTTGTACGCGAAAATCCAAATTTCATCGCTACTTCTTAGATGCTATGTCCCATCTCTCATGCGGCGATTATAACGCCACGTTCAAAGTCACTGAAATCTTGATAACCTGCCATTGCAGTAGCAGCAACCGATCTAATACATTTGTAAAACATCTATTGTCTTATATAGACGTTACCGACCGCATCGGATTACGATGATTGGTTGCATATCCTCGTTATTTGCAAACGCACGCCTGTACCAGCTTTTCTGGCTCTTCAGTGTAGTTGTATATATTTAGCTTATATAAATAATGTATAATTTTCTAACCTGTCAGCTCTGCTTTACACAATCTATTGAAAAACTGAGAAAACCATTGTGATGTAGCACTTTTCAAGTGGATTTCTTTTAAGATACTTCGAATTTGCATGATTTGTGATTAGTTCCTCCACAGTTTAAGAATAAAAAATAATCTGGCTTTAAACAATTGGAATAAAATGAAGCCAAAAAGAGCTGACATCAAGTTTTTCACTTCATGAAAGTATACAGTTTCTGAGAAACAAAACGTTGACTTTCTGTTAATTTTATTTCGATCTCAGAAAAAACGTTTTCGTAAAGAAAACGTGAGTTTTATTCTTTATTTTATTTTTATCTTCACAAAAAAAAAGTTTGTTGCAATAAGAAACATACACAAAATTCGCAACATACGTATTTTAATTTCTCGCACAAAGAAAACTTCCCCTGTTCACATTTCATTGCAAATGAGTTCGGAAATTATAGTCATTCGTTATTCTAATTATTACTTTGTAGAATAGTTTGTCTTAGTAAAGAAATTAGCAAATATGTAAATTCATTTTGATGCAATCACTCTCGCTTATAATTATAAAGGTAAAAAAATAGTTACTGTTAATTGAACTTCGCATGGTTCTGAAGTATTCATAATCTGCATATTTAAGTGGAATTATATTTCTCAGCAGAAAATTATCTATTATTTCAATTTAAATGCTAATAAGATGAAACAAATGAGTGTTTCTGTAACAGTCAAATTATGAATTTCTTATTTAAAATATTATTTACATATATAGATACGATAATCCTTTAAAGAATTTTCGCTAATTGGTTGCATTTTTGATTACATTAAAAATAGTTAAATCCGTTTGAATAAACCAATTATATTTATAAAAATCTTTGTTTAGAAAAAACCCCTTAAGACTGAAAACATGCAAGAAAATTAATTTTGTAAAGTATATGGGAATTGCCTTCAACTCTTGTTACAATTTAACAAACAAAATTTTGGAGTTAGGTACAAAATCTTCTGAAATTTCCCTTATAAGAACGTAATAGAAGCTCTAATTATGCTACAAGGGACTAGAAACCAGAATTGTTATATAATGGAATTTAAAAACAATGTTAGAAGTAGCTTTCATTGTTTTAAATCTCAAAGAATAAATATAACTGTCACGGGAATTATATTAAATTAACTATAAACTTGATGAAAAATTTATTAATTTGGAATAAGCAGACACCCTCATTAGAAAATTTTATTTTAATTTAATTATTTTCAGTATAATTATCTGAATAACTTTTTCTCATATTTCAACAGATGATAAATATACAGGGTGTCCACACTTATCGTGAACAACAGCTAATTTCTAAAACGTTAGGGATAGACATATAGTTTCAATTGAAAAATGCTTTAAATGAAGGGAAGAATTATAATATATGTGTTTTCCGTGAATAAATACATTCCTGAAAAAGGTACGAATTCTAACTTTTTATACGGTCCCCCGGTCCTATCAGTCATATTTAGTAAATTTTTTTTGACACTAATATTTCAAACAAAAAGTCCCACTCTTTTGCGATTAAATCTGACCGAGTTATAGAGATTTGAATATCGCTGACTTAGACCATTTTTCACCATTTCAATAGCCGCCTTGAATACGATCCACCAATCAATGCACAGCACTTGCTCGACGAGGCTGCTGATCGGTTAAAAATGATGAAATTCGAAGCCCCATAAGTCGGTCAGTTTTAGTCGCAGAAGAGTGGGACTTTTTTTGTTTTAAATGTTAGAATGTCAAAAATATTTTACTAAATATGACTGATAGGACCGGGGGATAGAATTAAAAGTTAGAATTCGTATTTTTTCAGAAATATATTTAATGACTCAAAAAACATATATTATAATTTTTCCCTTCATTTAAAGCATTTTTCTAATTGAAACTATATGTCTATCTCTAACCGTTTAGAAATTAACTAGTGATCACGATAAGTGTGGACACACTGCATACAATAGATAAAATAATTATTAATTTGGTGAATAAATATTTATGTATTATTTAATAATATACTATGAATAACTCTGTAAATTTTAAAAATGGAATGCAAAATTACAAGAATTTATACATTAATACATATAATTACATTAATATGTATTTATACATAAATATATATGCACTTATTTTAAGTACTTCAAAGATTGTTTATAGATACTGTGTCCTACTTGCCAGTGTACCGAAGAACGGAATTACTTTGCAACGATTTTCATAACATAAAAGGAATTTCAACATTTGTTGCCTGAGGGGGAGTATTTCTCTAAATTGGCCTTTCTGATTTTTCTTCGTTGAGTGATTACTAGAGAAGTGTTAAGCTACAAAATTTGAAACATACAGTGATTTATTAATTAATAATATTTTTTCAACATTCTGTTGCAAAGTTACCCCATAGGTGGGTATTCTTTGAATTAATTATTTTTTCAATACATTTCAGTAAAAATATGCTGTGTGCAATGTTATACAAATTTCTTGAAAATCTGGTTGAAATATACAAGAAAAATGAATTCTATATACAGGGTGCCCACTAAAGTCCTTTACCACCCTTTTCATTACCGAATGGCTGCAGCCATCCTCATAAGAGTGGTATATAGGCATGGTAAAGTGAGTATGCTGTACTGGATGAATCCACTTACAGCGCCACCTGGTGTAAAACGGTGGTGTAGGAATTATTATCTCTAAAACGGTACGATATAGAAGAAAAAAAGAAATACAAAGTTGTAGACCATCATCGATTTAGAACAAAAAGACACCTTGTGGACGTAAATGCTTAGAATAGAACGCTTAAAATACGTATTTGTTTGTTCGCGATTTCCTACACCGACACGTGACAAAACATTCTTAGGAAGAAAAAAGAACAACTATTTATCACAAGATGCCTTTATTTTCGATGTTCAAACTTCTCTCCGTCAGCTACAATGCAAATTGTCCGAAAGAAAATCGTTCTCCTTTCATTCCAGTTTCGTGACATCACAGTTCCGGAAGCCGCAAACAAATAAATGTGCATTTTAAGTGTTCTGTTTTTAGCATTCATGACCATAAACTGTCTTTTTGTACTAAATCGATGAAGCTCTACAACTTTGTAATTCACGTTTTCCTCTATCTCGCACCGTTTTAGTGATAATGAGGCTAACTCCACTGTTACCCACCAGGTGTCGCTGTAAGTGGTTTCATTCGGTAGCGCATAGTCACTTTACGATGCCTAGACACCACTCCTATGGAGATAGCTGCAGCCATTCGGTAGTTAAAAGAGTGGAAAGGGACTTTCGTGGGCACCCTGAATATCCGATTATAAGAAGCAATTATACTCCATTGTATCCAGTTAAACCAGGAGAGCGGTTTAAAAATCCTTTATTCCGTTATTTTTGGGTATATTATTAATATATGTCTCTATTACTACGCCTTTCTTAGTTAGATAAACATTTATTATCCTTTTAGGGTTTGCATTATTGGCAGAAAAACCAAAGATCACTGAATTGGACTAGACAGTTGTAACGGGTTTTTCCTTCTCATTCGAGAAAGCCAGGGGATTTCTAGGTTTCTTCTCATGAAACAGCTTTCTTTAGTAACAAATTGTTCACTTGGAGTACCAAAAAGGCTTTTGTTATTTTAAAATCATACTAACTTCGCGAAATCGCATTAAGGCAAGCTTATAGAGTCTCTGAGATATATCCATATACTTATATTCCCCTTATTTCCTTTTATACACCCTAGACATACCTTAAGCAAAAGCAAAACATTGTTTTTATTATTATTTAATACACAAACAAATTTATAATCCAACTAGGCTTATTTTATATTGCAAATTTTCAAGGTGTGAATAAACCTTATTTCTCGGCGCAAACTTGCCTCACGTCTGAAAAATAATTAATTACAACTTTACTAACAAAAATAATTAGAATTAAAAGCAGCATAACGAAATCTAGGTTTATTATCTTACAATGCACTTGGCTTCAGTATATTCTTCACCAGGGCATATTTTTCAGAATTAAAATTTTCGCTGAAATACTGGCTCAATATTTTCTTCCTTCTCTAACAGCCTGAATGAATGTTATATAAGTTTAAGGAATATAATGCATTAGTCGGTGTTGCCAATGAACGAGAAAAAAATCCAATCCTAATCAGTTAACCTGTATTTTTTTAAACAAAAATTTTGCACTAAAATTTCCACCATTGCAGAGTAACCCCCTTTTACTGTATGGTGTTATACAACTGTGTGATGCAATCCTGCTGAATACTGTCTCAAGCTTCTTTGTAATGGGGCTGAAATCCAATATGCTAGTGCGCCACAGAACTTAAGCAGATTGGATGGCGCTCGATATGTTTTGTAATTGGTGCCTTTCTTTTAACTGTATTGTTAACCACTTACAGGCTTGAATATATATGTGTGTATTTGTATTATGTTTATCTGTTCTGGTGGACTGTCTGTCTGGCTGCTCTGCGTAGTAAGATGACTGCAGCTATTTTGAGTTGAGATGGATGACTGTCTATACCTATAATAAAATGTTTTATGCATTCTTTGTCTGCCTTTCTGCTCTGGCCTGCTCAAACGATATAGATTCTACTTTTCATAATTTTATGCCCGACTTCTTCGGCATGAAATATATCACTGTGTCGTTGTGCTATTCTAAATTGTATTCCTTTAAACTTATGCTGAAATCTTTATCTGGTGTATCTTTTTCTTTTACTTAGTTCACCGACGAAGAGCCCCCTACAGATGTCGCCTATTACGTTCATGACCCCATAAGTATTATAAAAATTGTTAGTTTCTATATACCTGCCGTACACTTAATGTTTTTAAATGATCTATTGAGAGATCTTTTGTAAATCTGAATAGTATCTGGTTAGTTTCATCTTTTGGTTTCCAAACCGTAACCGTGTCAATTAAAATTCTTCTACCTTTATACTCGCCGGGCGATTCTTGTGATAATGGTTTGTGGTTTGCAATATTAGATTGACAAACATCAAATTAAATTAATTAATCTGAAACCTGCTATACATAGACTTCGAGAAGCAATACCTACCATAACGCAGGCCACCCCCCAAAGGCAGAACTAATTTCATTTTTAATTACAACATGGTGCTACTGCATTGTAAATCATGCTTCTTCAGTGCACATGGCTGAATTTGAAGAGATCACCTTGATCAACCGCCATGGTATGCAGTGATTTCACTTTTGAGGAGCAGTCGTTCTAATTTCCAAGTAAGAAGATATTTTAATTTATATGTGTTTACATTCTTAGACCTTTGAGTTATGATACGTTTTCTTTAAGCTTATTTCATTCCCTTTAACCACATTTACTTCAATTCTAATAAATTTATCACATTAATAGTTTTAATTTGTGCAAATGGCGACCATATGTCTGTTCCCAAGGTGGCCCGGGTGTCGGGCCACCTTAGGAAAAAATATGGAAATCAATGTAGTAAGGGTAATTTTCGAAATTTCTACTTAAATATCTGAAAACACACACATTTATTACCATTTATAGTTAAATTTATAATAATAAAAGTTATATTTTATATTCAATTATTGAATGGTGGTTATATTTTAATTTGCATATCAGAAAAATCACATGAACTCTAAAAGAAATTTTGTTAATTCTTGGCCTAGTTATTGTTATAAGTATAAAGATAAAGTATTGAACTTTATAATACTCTTTTAAAAGTAAAAATAGTTCTCCGAGTATTTTTTCCCATTTTAAAAGTGCTTTTAATATATGGGCCACCTTTGGAACTTTATGCGCCAAAGGTGGCCCACCAGCTACAGTTTTGCAATTGTATTATAAAAATAATTAAATTTTATTGTACAAAGAGAAGTATACTTGATATGTATTAGAGATAAGTGTAAAATGTTACAAAAAAAAATCAGCCACACACACACACCTAACCAGAAAATTTTGAAAAATCCTCAAAGATTAATAATGGCCACCTTTGGCTCACCTACCTTATTATGTTTCCCTAATGATTTATTAATGTGAATTTGAATGGTGTTTTCTATTAACGGTTGTTATCATCTTATAAAAAATCAATCGTATTACCTTGATAAAAAGTAACCTTACAGCTTGTCATTAATTTCAGAGGAAATAATTTTTTTCTCCCTTGTCAACGCTTGGTTTAACGATAATAATGATGCTGCCAATAAATATCACGTATTCATTTAAGTATTTTTACCACGAATGACACTTTGACAGTTCTGAGGTGTGGTTCTGTTTGCGGTTACAGTTTCAAAATATGACAATTCAAATATTTGAATAACGGCTGTGAGCAAATAAGCAGCTTTAATTATGAAAATTCAGTTAAAAAATAGGTGACATAATTCAAAAGTTTAAAACTAACCGCAAGAAGAATTAGCAAAATTCATTTGTACAAAATGGATTCTTTATTCAACTGTTTTTGTGATCATTCATTGCACATAGTTATAATGATTGTTATTATTTTCAAAATATGAAATATGACAATTCAAGTATTTGGATAACGGCTGTAAATAAATAATCAGCTTTAATTATAAAAATTCAGGTAATAAACAGTTGACATAATTCAAAAGTTTAAAACTAACCGAGTGAAGAATTAGCAAAATTCATTTGTACAAAATGGATCCTTTATTCAACTGTTTTTGTGACCATTCATTACACATTGTTATAATGGTTGTTATTTGTATTAGTAGATAAATAATATTTTGTAAAAATCAATTAGTTAATTTTGTAAAAATCAATTAATTTTGTAATTATCAAAATAATTAAAATAGAATCGATACGGTCAATTATTTTTTATTATGTACCATTAAAGCATAAAAATTACAATAATATATTTAATTACTAGCTTAATTGTTTTTGTAACAAATACAAAACATTTGGAAGTATATAAATGACAAGTAACGAAACACAAATGATTAAACTCCTGAAAATTAACTCCTACTAATGTGATGCTATTTCTTTCAATCGATACAAACACAGTTTAAATCGAAAAATATGAATGTAAAGCTATTGCTCGGCAATGTTTAAAACTAAACTAGGAATATTGTTTACTTTTTATTCTTCTAAAGTTCATATCTACAAATAATAAACTTTTAAGTGTAAACATTATTCACACAACATTGTGATGATAGAAATAACATAAAATAATTGTGTTAATCTTAGGAATTTATTTTTAAAGATTACATTTACACTCTCCCCTTTTTATTAACTTTAATTTTTAATAATTATAATAAGAATCAATTCTTAGCAAGAACAGATTAACATGTTTCGGAACTATTTTAGTCTAGCGCAGGAGTTCTTGAAATTCTGCAAGAAAACAACTAATATATTTATTGTAAATTTATTAATTCAGTCAATAAGATAATCATTATCTTAATTTTTCATCTAGTTAACTGAAGCTGAATAATTTTAATAATGGAACTTTTCTTCAAGTTCAGCGGGACATTTCTTTCAAAATATTCTCCTTCGATCTAACTTTTCTCGGTTTATATATAAATATAAGGGTGATACTACGACTTTTTGTTTCGAAAAAGCGTGTATAAATTTTTACTTCTCCATGTGGGTGGAGAAAGGATCTTTCCCCATTTTTTTGTGAGAAGCAAAAACTTCTTGTTTTCCACTCTGGATTTTTTGTGTGTAGGATTTTGAATTGAAAGGGAAGAAAGCAGACGTGAAAGAGAACGCATAAATATACTGGTGAAGATATACATATTGTGGTTCAATATCAGAATGAAAATCTGAAACTTTTGTACAGGGGCATTTTATTCCCAGGTTTCCGGCACTGTTTCTGTATGTTTCACTCTCACATTGCGCATAGTGAAGCGTCTGTACGTATTTTATAACAGAGTAAAGAGATATAAGTTTTGTGCTCTTTGATTTGTTATTCGAATAATATCAAAAAAATATTATATGCGATTGAAATAATTTGTCAAGATTTTGAGGCAAAGAAATATTCCAGAAAAATTATTGTGTTTATAGTGTTTTTTGATAGTAATACCAATTCTCATTACTGGTAGGACAGATTAGAAAGAGCCCCACTGTGCATTTATTTCCTTTCTTCTTTAAATTCATTGCTATAAATGTCTCCTCTGACTCAGAATGCTGGGTCATGCAACTCAGTTAATTCAAATTCATGCAGGCAACTTTCAATCCAACTTTTGCAGCAGCGATAGCACACTTATAACCACCTGGACCACCAACTTGTTCGCCCGCAAAATTGGCTTTCCTGGCTTTTAAACAGCTAACATGGAATTCATATTCCTTTTGTTGCTTGATAAGACAGAAACATATGAATATAATGAAAATCAAATTTTATGAGATTATGAATTTCCTTTGTCTGTGCATTGTTTCGAAAAAATAATCTTTTGATATTAAATGTGGGTTAATGTGTCCTCAAGGACAAATTTAACAGGTGAGAAAAGTTGCAAAGAACCTACGTATAGTTTATTTCAGATGAAAGTAAGTTTTCGTAGAGTAAATATTTCTTTTCCTTTCTTCTTAGCGAAGAGGCCTAAAAAATCGACGAGAAGCTGTCTCTGTAAAACGGCCGCTGGGATTGAGAGGCGTAGACTTACTTACCTTACTCAACTGTAACTTTCTGTGACCTAAGTAGCTCTATGTGACTATTAACTCTATAATCTAGTGTGACTATGTGACTCTATCGATGGAAAATTCTTCGTGATTTTCATCAACTTTGAAACTCGACTGTGACTAAACCGCAATTACAAATTCTAAAGTTATTTTTGCAATCTTCAATGTCTACCTTTCTCTGTTAAATGAAACTAAAACCAACTCTCTATGTTATTTGGTTGCGGAGCTATAAGCGTTTAACTTTAGCACGGAATTCGGCGTAATTCAACAATTCTTGAGTAATATTTCGCTCGATCGATAAATGAATTGCCTTAATCTGCGTGCGCGCGCATCGGTTGCTGTGACGTCATCAACAATTTTTGTAATTTTAACCAACTTTTCAGCTCGTCTATGACTATACCGTAATTCAATATTCTAAAATTCTTTTTGCAATCTTCAATGTCCACTTTTGTCTACTAAATACAACTAAAACCAACTCGCTATATTATTTGGTTGTGGAGATATAAGCGTTAACTTTCGGCAGAAACGTCATAATTTTGTTCTTTCCCGACACCCCATTAGACCACTATGGAGAGATGTAAGTCTACGTCAAAACCCGAATTACAATAACTATGCAGTAATTATTAGCACACATTCAAATTGTAGCACTTTGTAACTCGACTGTGACTAAACCGTAATTATAAATTCTGAAATTATTTTCGCAATCTTCAACGTCTACCTTTCACTGTTCAATGAAACTAAAACCAACTCTCTATGTTATTTGGTTACGGAGCTATAAGCGTTTAACTTTAGCACGAAATTCGACGTAATTCAACAATTCTTAAGTAATATTTCCCTCGATCGATGTATGAATTGCCTTAGTCTGCGTGCGCGCGCATCGGTTGCTGTGACGTCATCAACAATTTTTGAGATATTAACCAACTTTTCAGCTCGTCTGTGACTAAACCGTAATTCGATATTCTAAAATTCATTTTGCAATCTTGAATGCCCACCTGTCTCTGTTAAATAGAGCTAAAACCAACTCTCTACGTTATTTCGTTGAGGAGCTATAAGCGTTTAACTTTAGCTCGAAAAGCGTCATTAATTACTAGCACACATTCAAATTATGGCGTAATATACGAAGAATGGAATCTACTTCAGATACATTTTAAGGATTATTACTTGGTAAAAATCATTGTGCTCGTGTTTCTGTTAAGTAGAACTCTAATAGAAGAAGTTGGATTACCGTAACTATCCTTCCAGAGGGCGCGTTATAATTTTTTACACATACAGGCGTGTGTCATAATTTTTAAGACGCAATCATTTCTTCATTTTTACTATGGCAGTTGTAAGTTATTTCATGATATTAATAAGAGAGACGTCAGAAAAGCAAATATTTTCATCGAGAGTGAAAATTAATTTTAATATTATTTTCAAAATCTAAAATTATACTGAAAATCAGAGAATGGAATTAGATTTAATAGTATTATTTTATAAAAACAGGTATTAAGCAATACATAATAAAAAGATTATAATAGGTACAAACTAAGATTATACGTGAAATACTTTCTTCTTTCCTTGCATTTGAAACATTGAATTTTTGCTAGAGAGTGCCGCTTACAAGTATACTATATATTACACCTACTGAATTTCATGGATTTTGTTGATCGTTTTCTTCCTTTCAAACAAAAGTTACAAGCTCTTCTTCTCAATGCTGATTGCTGTTCACTTGCTTTTACAGGTTGTAATGTATAATTTAAAGAAACGGTAATGTCATATGGCGATTATCAGATTCTTTGGGCTCGAGTAGTGCAGTGTTTTTTCACAACGCTGAGGGCTAAATTTTTCAAGAAAATTCTTCGGCTTGGTGGATTATTAGCAGTCTTATTACTTATTAAAAATTTGTGACAATTTAAAATAAAATATTAAATCGCCATAATGCGCAATGGATATATAATTACCAATCTGAAACGTTAAGACGCAAAAAATTATGAAATTACACGAGCGGGCGCACGACGTAAACTTTACGACTGAAGCATGAAAAAGCATTATATCACCTTGAAACTCAGATAAACCCATTTAATCCTGAAGAGAGGGGTAGAAAGAATGAATAGCAATGACTTCAATAGTTTTGAACTCGCATGTGAGAACAGGGTATGAAAAATCCCATTTTTTGTAAAATCTGTGCAGATGCGCCCGCTTGAAGGTTAATATAATATAAAATAATTCTCAACGATCTTGAAGAATAAGCAAATTCAGCATTACTTTCATTAATCGATGGGAAAAAGGAATTACAGAAAGCATTACGAGATGCTTAAAGTTAAAACACGTGAGAGAAGAACAAATAGAATAGAATCAGAAATATAGAAAGGATTGTATTATGCGAAGATTACATAACAAAGTGAATAAAATCCAGTATGATACGATGAAAACTTATATGTAAATACTTCGCGTAACATTCCACATCAAGTTAAATGAGCTCTATGTATCTAATTCATTCTACTGCGTTATATAAAATGCATTTTGTACTTTGTAACAATTTAGTACTTATGAATAATGCAATTCTGCTGAATTTTCAGAGTCAGCAATTTGCCTTCAATGATGATTCGAATCGGAAATCGCATAACACTTTAAAAGTGCTAAAATGTATGTGTTATTTGTTATGAAATGTTAGAGCATAATATCAAATACTTGATAACATTAACAATATCAGTGATACGTAACATTTAGGCAGTTTTACTGCACTAAACAATCTTTCATAAATAAACAATGTAAATAATTATCAATATTCTTATCAATACAATTCGATATCAAAAAATGAAAAACAGATCACGAGTGTATAATATTCCAATTCGTAAATATTAACACTAAAAATAAAACAAAATAAAATAATAAGAATAATAACAAATAATGAAAATAATTCCTTGGACAGGACATAATTACTTTCAATGATGAAGAAACTGAAAATCAGAGTTGTTAACGCCTTTAAAAATTCAGAATTTTAGCTAAATATAATTTTTGACGGTTTTCATGATATTGTAAACGACGAATGCCGATTAGTAAAGCGCTCATTCATTAAAAAGAACAACAAAAAGAAAATATATGAACGTCCCCCAAGACTTTTCCTACACGTAAATCCTTTCTAACAGAGCGAGAAAAAACCTCAGTCCCACCTAAATTCAGGTTTTTTTCCAACCCCAACCGCTTTTGCTGCTTAACTAAAAAAAATTGGTAAGCGGAGCTTTGATTAATGATAAACAATAAAAAAAATACTTTAAGTCAGTGTATAAAATTAAGATCATAATCTAAACTTTTCTCTCTGGTTTCAAAAAATCACACAAAAGTACGTGGCTTCAAATTTTTTGCGATCTAAAAAATTTTTTTTTCATAGAACATTTGAAGTCTATCATTTAAGATATCTTAGAAATGAATAATGATTCTATCTAGTTTGCGAGGTTTGCTTTTGAAATCTCTCTTCAGTATCAGTAAAAAGAAATTCCTACAAAAAGTAGAACAAATTGAAAAATAATTTATTATTTGTGTTGCTTAACGATATCCTTCTATCATATTTCTTGTAGAAATCATGATTTTTCAGATAGAAATAGCCAATACCCACTTCTTACCCGCTTACTACCCGAACCCATAATTTGACTCTTGCCTGCCCAAAAAACGGCCGGATAGCATACAACCTACCCGGGCGGATGGAGCCGGGGTCGTACTGATAGTGTTAAATAGAAGCCCTCAATAAATGAACTCAGTGTATTTTCTATAAGCGTGAGAAGTGAAATTCAATGATTTCGTTTTGGTTGATTTTTTCGTAATTTTTAACACACAGTTTAAATTATTCCTAAATAGCCATAAAATAATTCAAACAACAATACCGAATATGACTTTTATATCCTTCACTCTATGAATTTTAAAATATATGTAGACAAAATCGATATTTCAGCAGAAATTCAGATGGGGGCCTTAAAGTTTCTTTAAATGGTTTTATAGGTCGTTTTACCAAACACTTAACATATGAATTAAAAGAAACATCGAAATTTTTCACTAAAATTTCTTTTATAACCGCAAGAAAATCCTTCAGCTGCTTGCAATGCAATTCTCATGTTCTCCACATTAGCAACGGCCTTATGGCGAAAAAGAATTTCAGTTAATCAACTGCACATTTTCTCTCCTCAGGATAACCAATGATGATTAGTTTCTTTCTGAATTGAAATTATGTTTTAAGATTTGCGATGGCGAGAATAGTTAATTTGTACATTTTACTGAAACAATATCAGAGGGCTAATGCTATATACCTTACCCTAAGTATAAAATTATTTAATAATATTAGATTGAATAAAGTTATGTGCAATTAAGATAGAAACTTACGATAAAAAATTAACTGATGCATAAAATTAATCATTCATTCAGGTTCCATCATTTTAGTAACATTTGTCTGACATTTTCAACTTTGGTGAATACTTCGGACTTGTATTAAAATTATTCATTTAATGTTACTTCCGCATTCTGTATTTTATGGATATTTCGTTCATCCTAAAAGTGCTGCAGCGATAGGAACAGGTTATAATCTGACAGTGCCAAGAATTCGGAATAATTTTTGATGCAAGATTTTTAATAAATTAGTTAAGTAACTTGATTTTGGAAGCATTTTCCTTGCGTGTTATTCTTTAGATAATTTTCTGATGAAGTCTCTTAATATCCTTATCAAACGGGAATTCTAGAGCGAAAAAAATCTTTTCCTTCTCAAATAATTAGAAGATGAAATTTGTGTTCCTCTACAACTATGAGATATCCATCCTTGTTTCAATGGAATTAGCCATCAGAAATAGGATGATACAGTTGTATAAGGTAGTAAAATGATCTATTTGGTACTTAGAAGAAAGACAAATCACTTATACGTAAGCAGGAAAAATCTCATGTACAATAGTACAACATCTATACCAGTCCATATACAGAGAAAAAAAAATTCTACTGATACAGAATATGTACCAGTCCATACTTAAAGGATAGCATCTGCACCAGACTATAGGTAGCGGAACGGTTTACTGATACCAGATCTGTAGTAGCCGTATAAAAAGATTACAAAATATATTAAACTGCATCGAAATGTTCCTAATGTATAATTCTCCACTGATTTTTCCTCCCCTATGTTGTATGAAAGATTGGAGAGGAATTATTTATCCATGTCCTTTGTCCATGAGAATTAGGATAGAAGGTAGTATAAATAACTACGTTCTAATTAGGCGAAATACAAATCACTTACAAGACAGCAGTGGAAACTTTAATATAATGGTATAACATCTATACCATCCCATATATAGAAAAAAATTCTACTGATACAGAATATGTACTAGTCCATACATAAAGTATAGCATCTGCATCAGCCTATAGGTAGCGGAACGGTTTACTGATACCAGATCTGTACCAGCCGCATAAAAAGATTACAAAATATATTAAACTACTTCGAAATGTTCTTAATGTTTAATTCTCCACTAATTTTCCCTCCCTGTGTTGTGTGAAAGATTGGAGAGGAATCCTTTATCCATGAGATATTAGGATGATGCAAATGGATGAGGTACTATAAACAACTACATTGTAATTGGGGAAATACAAATCACTTACAAGACAGCAGTGGAAACTTTAGTATAATGGTATAACATCTATACCAGCCCATATATAGAAAAAAATCAACTGATACAGAATATGTACCAGTCTATACATAAAGGATATTCTTCTACCGTTATGGAATCTGTACCAATCCATAGGAAGCGGAAAAACTTACTGATACCAGATCTGCGCCAGGCGTACGAGAAAAAGATCTAAAAAACTATTAGAATGCACCGTAAGTGTTCCTAATAGATAATTCTACACTATTTTTTACTCGTCTGTGTTGTATGGAAGGTTGGAGACAGATTCTTAATCTGTATATTGAACGACATCTAACTATATTTCAAAATCAAAAGGTTCTTTCCAGTAGAGTCATTTTTTTTATTTTGCAGCTTCATGAAAGCCATGCTAATCTAAATGAACTTAACCAAACTAACTCGGTATTTCTTAAATACGGGAATCGCTTTTTCATTCTAGCAGTAGATTATATAACTAGTATAATAATTATAATTCAGTAGTCCGCCTTGCGGGAATGTAACTCTCACATTTTCTGCACTAACACCGACTTTTACAATGAAAAGAAACAAACTCAATAAATCAACTAAACGTCTCCTCTCTTAGAGCGCCAAGTGAAAGGCAATTGTTGTTAATGGAATTCGGCGACAGTTTAGTATTACAAGGGAAGACACGGCAACCTATTGTTTCCTACTCTAGATAGGAACAGCAGAGGAATTTATTGTCTAGTTTTCTTCAAGTCTTTCTCACTGTGGAAACTAAGTTTGTTTTGAACATAAATCATCGTCATTTGTCTTAAGGAGTCATTTTCTCTCTCAGAAGTGACTCGCCACTTCCACACGTAGTTTTTGATTGCAGAAAGTATTTTTGGTATCATGCTAGAAAATGTGATTAATGTGATTTTACAGAAACTCTGAAATGAAATCATAGGATGTTTAAGCCTCTTTCTTAATTAAATATATATATTGCATCCAATCCTAAGTGATATATGGTCTGTTAGAGTAGTGTGTGTTCATATATGAGTTATATTAATTATGAAGCTGCGTCAAAGGTTACTAGCGTTGGCCACAGCAATTTTGAAATAGATAGTTTGAACCTAGACATTTTATTTTGAATTAATACATTGTACTAGTGTAAAATGGATTGATTGCACCTGCAGCCCATGGGAATAGAACTGAAAGGTCCCTTATCAGTTTGGAAGGACATTATTACAATAGAAACATGGGGGGATCGAAAATATATATAATATGCAAAAAAATAAAAAGAAATTTAAAAGTAATATATACTATTTATGAAATAAGCATACAACTGAAGTAATTAAATAATAATATGTATATAAATACAAGCCATAGTTTATGGATATTGATTTGATACTTTGTAAGGATGGAGAAAGAAGACGTTCAAACGAGTATTCGAGTCAAGCGTTAATTGAAATTGAAATCATTCTAATTGAAATTCCATTTTCATTTACAGAGCATTGTGATATAAGAAAATCTTTTTAGATAGGTATGACTGGCGTTTTTAATGTATATCACCTGGAGGTTTTTTGGATATCTATTTGCAGTTATATTCTTTTCAGAGGTCACTCTGGAGAATATTTTCGATATCAATCAGAGATTTCTATAGATTGTTGATTTTGCTCTGAATAATTTATTGCGAACAATCTTCTCTTTCAGATTGATTCTACGGTGGGCTAGTTTCGTCATATTGAAAAATAATGGCGAATAGTGGGTCTTCAACAACACTGAGATTGCATACTAATGTCGAAATGGAGGTTTTTTAGATACCTACTTGCAGTTTTATTCTTATCAAAAGTCACTCTGGAGAATATTTTCGATATCAATCAGAGATTTCTATAGATTGTTGATTTTGCTCTGAATGATTTATTGAGAACAATCTTCTCTTTCAGATTGATTCTACGGTGGTGCTAGTTTCGTGATATTGGAAAATAATGGCGAATAGTGGGTCTTCAACAACACTGAGATTGCTTACTAATGTCGAAATGGAGGTTTTTAGGATATCTATTTGCAGTTATATTCTTATCAGGAGTCACTCTGGAGAATATTTTCTATATCAATCAGAGATTTCTATAGATTGTTGATTTTGCTCTGAATAATGTATTGAAAACGATCTTCTTTTTCAGATTGATTCTACGGTGGGCTAGTTTCGTCATATGGAAGTAAAATGGCGAATAGTGGGTCTTCAACAACACTGAGATTTCTTACTACCGTCGAATTTAATGTTCATGAAAGCCCACTATGGCCTGCTGTCGGAGCTTAGCTTGAAAAATGGATGTTCGATCATTTGCCTGTTGGGTGTGTTTGTGGTCGTGTATGCGCTAAATTTGTCATGAATCAAAAGTTATTCAACTGATATTTTGTTCGAGTTATGAGAAGATGATACCAGTCAGATGTATCTTTTCCTGTTTATCTTCCACAATTGCAAAATTCGTGTAGCTTGAAATTGATTGTTAATGAAACAAATCAAATAATTATAGAAGTATCAGTCACATACAATTACAGTAAAAATTGTACTTCGCCTATGATTCTGTCCTCTGTGTATGAATTTCAGTGAAGTTGAATATTTTCTTTTGTATGTATTTTAGAAACAACGGGTAAATTATTTTGCGAGCTCAGACATAAAATTTATGTCAATTGGGAAAATTAAAATTTTTTAAAGATATTTCACTTTATAGTTACCATTATTACTCTGCAGATCTGCTTTTGGGCTTTAGACTTTTTTCTTCTATATTGGACTGTTGTTCTATACATATTATTAACTTTTGATTACCATTTTACTGCGTGTAAAAGGGAAGTTATTTTGAAAAATTGTATCAAATGGCCTAGAAATCACCTAGATGAAACTCTTCTGCAAGGAGGGTCTTCGTGTAAAACACATTTTTAACGTATTCACCTTCAAAATTCTCCTTAACGAGACATTTTTGTTTGCATATTGAATCATAACAGCTTTGCCGTTACAAAATTTGTTTAATTTTCATCAATTTTTGAATCAACAGACTAAAAGCGCAGTTATAAGCAACCACAACATTAATAAAATCTCTATTTAATGCAGCTGATCATGTTCTATGAAATGTGCTCTAACGAAGGAATTAACGTATAATTTTTAAACAGGTGTTTTTGATGGACTGGAGAAGTCCATAGAAACAGAAGATACAAGGCAAAGTTGTGTTTAATGCAGAAAAAAAGTAGAGAAACGGAAGGAACGGAACATACTGCCGTGACACTACTCGTGCGGATTCATGAGTCATTGAAAAACGTTTCAATTTTTTCCTATTTTGTTAAAAGGATTTTCTTTGTCATCTCATTTTTCAAAATTCATTAGGCATATATACGCATCATCTAGCTTATTGTGTTTTTGAATTATTGTGGTCACATTCGCACATATAGACAGAAAGACAGACTTCCCGTTGGTGGATTTGGCCCAAATCTACAATATCAGTGTAATGATAAAAAAATTCATTCACCGAGCTCATGGAGCTATATATTTTCCCCACTGATTCTGAATTTGATGTACGTCTCTGCTATTTTGGCATGCAGTAATTCTATATCAAAAAATATTATTCTCGCAGAAAAGCATAATTATGAAATTCAGAACTTTAGAAGGTAGATTTATTGAAAAACATTCACGTGGATGAAATGTGGAATCTATTACACACTGATTATTTTTTTATCATTTTGCAAAAATTAAGATCTTGTATGAAGTTATAGCGTAGAAGCATAAATCAGGATTCCATGAATAACAGAAAAATTTATGAAGAAAGTTGATACAATAAAAATGTAAATGTTAAAATATCTGCAGACAGAAAAAATGAATTTCTTTCACAGTACAAGATCTGGAAATATTAACCCCATAACTTAATTAATTTTTGAAAAGAACATACATCTAAAAATTCTAGAATTTGAATTTGTTTGCGTCCCCTAGTCAACTAGCGTACGGGACATTAAATATTTTGCATAATCATTCATTTCATACATTTCGTATCTGTATTTATCATTCAAATTGAGACATTAATCTTTTTCAGATTTTCGAAAAGACTCTAGCCAAACCGTTTTTCAATAAACAGTCTAATTAAAAATGCAGACAGGCTTGGAAGTCAAGGAAAAATGCATTTATATGAAGGCATTTTACAGTTAATGGCCTTTTAAACATATATTTCGATAATTAATGTTTTAATAGAAGTCTAGACATTTTGTAAGGGTTGTGTAATTCCAATACATATTCGAGAAAATACAGAGTTAGCCTAAATGGTTCATGGGGTTTCAAAACACTGTGTATTGAGAGGTATACGATCTATAGTGACGAGTGATACATGACAAGATACATACACTCCCCAAGTTTAAAAGCCAGCCTCGTGATTCGCGTGCACGCTAGATGGCAGGCCTGCAGCGGCACTGTACAAGATGGCGGCAATGCAGGAGAAGAGTTTTCGTGTGTTGGAATATGCGAAGTGTTCTTCGGTTACGAGCGTTCAGCGTGCATTCAAACGCAAATACGGAAAAGCTACAAGTGGCCATTTGTAGTGTGTGGAAGAAACTTGGTGAGCGTATGTATCTTTTCATGTATCACCTGTCTTTCTACGTCGTATACTCGTAAATAAACAGTCCTTTGAAACCCGATGAATCATTTAGGCTAACTTGTATTATTCACTTACATCTGAATGAGTCAAACAGTTTCCCTTTTCATGCAAAGAGGGCAGGCTTAAATTTGTAATAAAAAGTGTCCATGTGTTTAGTTTACGAACTAGGCAGCTTTTAATATTTATTTCCAAACAATCCTTTTAATTTCTTATTTACTTTTCTACTTACAAAATTATACTTTTAATTACTATAAATATTTTCATTCTCCGGAGATGCTGTTTGTTAAGTTGCATAATTCTGAAAGCATTTGAACAAATTGTATTTATGTGTTCTAACTTCCGAGAATTATTTGTTGATACTCTAAGGAACATTTTTGTTGCAAATTTATCCGCCAAAGCATATAAAAAAATAACTATTTTATATTTAAGGCAACATTACTTTATATTTTATTTGTTGAGTTATTTTAACTACTATAATTGCAGCGACATAAAGAAGAATTTTGATTATGTTCAACGAATTTTAAGCAAAAGCAATTACTTTTATGTAATTACCTTCTCCAAAAGTCAAAAGTTCATTAGGGAAGAATTTATTTGCAGGGAATATTTTTGGAGTCATGTCACAATTCTTTTGTTATTTTATTCATTAAAGTTTTGAAACAGTATTATTTTAGAACCTATAGAAATATGTAATCTATGCAATTAGCTTTTTTTTAAAGTTATATTTTTGTAGATCCGCCTACAATAAACAGGAAAATTCTTAAAAAAAGTATTGTTTTCGAAATATATTTTACAATCATCAGAAAATTATTTTCATTATTTTGTGAGTTCAAATTTTTTCGATGGCACTGTTTGAATGACTTATCGAAAAAAAACATTTATATCCATCGAAATGCAAAGAAAATAGGTCAAACTTTAAAATAAAATAAACCTCTTCATTTTAGAGTCAGCGCAAAATTAATCTAATATCTATTTATTATCCAAGCAGGATCATTGCAAGACTCCATTATTTTTCCACTGTAATTTAAATCGAAATGCAAAGAAAATAATTATTTTCTTTGCAAGCTTTCATGAAAAATGTATTTTAAAGGTCAAACTTTAAAATAAAATAAACCTTTTCATTTTGGAGTCAACGCAAAATTAATCTATTATCCAAGCAGGATCAATGCAAGACTCCATTATTTTTCCACTGTAATTTAAGTCGAAATGCAAAGAAAATAATTGATGATTTTCGTTGCAAGCTTTCATGAAAAATGTATTTTAAAGGTCAAACTATAAAATAAAATAAATCTTTTCATTTTGGAGTCAACGCAAAATTAATCTATTATCCAAGCGGAATCAATGCAAGACTCCATTATTTCTTCACTGTAATTTAAATCGAAATGGAAAGAAAATAATTATTTTCTATGCAAAATTTCATAAAAAATGATTTTGAAGGTCAAACTTTAAAATAAAATAAACCTTTTCATTTAGGAGTCAGCGGAAAATTAATATATTATCATTTATGATCCAAGCGGGAGCAATCTAAGACTCCATTATTTTTTCACTGTCATTTAAAAGGTGTCTCAAACATTCAATACATTTTCTTCTTGAGACATTCCAGTCTTTTCTTCCCTTTTTTTATCCCCAGCTATTGACGAAAAGAATGTGAAAGGCTAATTCGCTTTTAGTCATTAGTACACACCTTATCAGAAACAAAGATGTCTGAGGCTGAGCTATGGTCCACTTTTTCTTTTCCCGTCACTCTACTGCTTTAGGGGAAGGATAGTGGGGTCAAGTTGTTTGACGGCAACTCAGGAAGTGTTATTTTATTACCTCTCTATTTTAGAAGCTTTCAGAATTTTTCTTTTAGCTTTTTTCTCAAGGCGATTTATTTTTCTTCAGGGTGTAAGGTCCATGTTATATCCGCCGCCACATATGTGGAATGCGGTGCACCGCAGGAATAAATTACTGTAATCGCAGAATGAATAACCTAAGGTAGTTTTGTGAAAAAACAAAGAGCAGAAAAATTCAACAACCAAGAATAGAAGATTGTTATTCGTTATAAAAAATGGTGGCTTTTAAAAAGATTTCCCTTTTTTACTTAGTGGAAAAAAAGTGTTTAGAGGGTAGCAAATATTCGGAAGCAGCTACTAACGTAGAGGTTTTTTTGTCTTTTAAATATTTAGGTCACAATGTGAAAAAAGGGAGAAAATGGTTAAATTTTTTACTTAGATAAACCATTGCTATTTTTCTTAAGTTAACCGATTTTTTGTAGAGTAACTTCTGTTTAGTAGTTTATATAAAGATAAATAAACGTTGTTATAATGGAACGAAGAATGTGTCGATTGAAAGTGTCTATTTTAAATGCTTGAAATGTCTTTCAGAATATTAATTTTATTATTGTTACTATCGAATAATTTATAAGAATAAATTAAAAGCCCCATAAATGATTTTGCACCTATTTGTTTTATTAAAATAAATGCTACGTAAATGAAATATTTATCTATGGGCTATTTTTATGAGATTTTGTTTTCAAATTAAAAAATCGATGAAACAGGAACTGTGTAAATAATATAAATTATATTCCTAAGCTGACATCATATATTTTAGACTCTCCTGTTATAAACAATTTTAAATAGATGAAACAGAAAAAAATTGAACCTTCAAATTTGGAACTGACTAATTTAGTCTAGACTATGTCTGGTATGCATATAAATATATTTTTTCATTAAACCTTTAAGAGAAAAACATTAACCGAACGACGTCCATTTGTAGTTTTTCATAAGATGAGATTAATTTCTTCATTAATAAACTGTATTTTAATTTATGACTGTTTTATATTATAAATAAGAAATGAAGATGATTATGCAACATTTTCTGGATGGAAATGTCAGAACTTTATTGTGTTTCCAAAACCATTAATATTATTATATTGTTGTTCTCATTCGATTAATACAATGAGGCATTCGACTTTATCTTGCTTTGTTTTTCCTCTATTTCTGCATGTCGATAATTTAAAACTTCAATTGAAAATGATTGGATAGTTTATGGCAATATTGAAAATGCCCGACTGTTTTATTGAATGTTGTTCACGATGGATTATCTGCATTAGTCCACATTTTCGAAGATATGTCAAGGAAGCCTCTTCTTTTGAAATTTTATTTGATATTATTTGTGTAATGTTTTGAACGAGGATATTTTGTAATCGACTTTTCATTTACTTGAGAATAAAATGTTTTAACACTTATAGAATTTAATTTTCAAGAAATCGATTAATTTAAATTTATTTTATTCAATATGGGTGATATCACTTATTAATGAGTTTGAGGAAAAAAGATTCCATAAAATTCATAAAAATTAGTTATAAATTAAAGATTAAAGAGTTAAAAATATTTAAATATATAAATTCTAACTTTTAGTGACATTAATAAAAGTGATTTTAAGCACAGTGTTTTTATTTTCATTTTTTATAATGATACTACTAACAAAACGCGTTGTGGCGGCCTATGGACAGATTTTGAATTCATAATAAGAATACTGTGTGTTCAAATTTTTCCAACAATTCATCACGTGCATGGTCTTTGAGTCTTCTGTCGATGATCAAACATTTTTACGTTAGAATGACGTTAATATTTGAGAAAGGAGTTCCCCTTGTCAGAGAAATATTTTTATTATTCTAAACATTAATAACAAAAATAAGAAAAGGTAGAATGAAGTGCAGTTTTCAATAAAAGGATGAGAAAATGTAACATTTTTTTTAACAGTACATTCAGCGAAGCTCTACGTGAACTCCTTTACTAGAGGGGAAAATATCCGCATAGATTTCCTGCCAAAATTTATTTCAAATATTTCCTGTATCTTTAAACTTTTGTATAAACGCTTGAATTGGTGTCATACAAGGTGGACTTTTACGTTTCATTAGGCGAAACTTTCTTTGCACGGCTTTCGGTGATTTTGTTTCCCCTAACCTCAACACCCAGATGGCATGTGCACTTGCAGCAAGTTTGATTTTTCTTGATATTAGCTTGTCATGGCAAATTTGACGCAACAACTTTCTACGAACTTCCTGCAAAGTAACAAAGCATAATCGGTCACCCTCCTTGCAATGCAAGTCTGCTGTAAAGTTGAGACGGTACGCTTACACACCACGACCTGGATACAGTTGTAAATATCTGGTTTTGATCTTTGTCTATGTTTTAAAAAACATCCGATTTTTAATAGCATATCCTAGATCGTCCTTCTTTTTGTTAATTCATTAAATCAATGATAATTTGAGAAAAACGAACTAGGTCTTTTTATAAAAAAAATTACTTTTGGAAAATTCTCCATCTTTTCCCTAAATATAGAGCTTGCACTTCAAAGAAAACTATATATCGCCTTTTTCTCAATGTAGAAATTTTAACGTTCATAAACAAAATTAAACCTAAAAAACAGTCCATGTTTGATGAAAAATAATAACTTACCTTGTATCCCATATTTTTAAAAGTAATTGTTTTTGGACCCTAATTTCATAATTTATTCCACTAGCAAATTGTAGTTATTAGTAATAATCGCTCTCCTTTAACTTCAAATTATTTCCTCAACTCAAAATTTAAAAAATTAATGAAATCAAGAAGACAGTTTAAAATAAAACGTGTAGATGCACGATGTTTAGCGCAATCTGCCTTCCGCAGTCGAGGTCCAGCTGACTTAGTGGCTAAGGCAGCAGGATCTGAGGTTCGTCTGCGTTCTCTGTTTTTGCTATAGTTTGCAATATGTTTGTACGACGCAACAAGCTTGCTGCAAGTTCGACGCGTGGAGCCTTCGTCGTTTGCAATAACTTGTTTGAAACTTGTTTAAAGCTTATGCTCTGGCCGTGACAAACTTGCTTCAAGCTTGCAGATATGCAGAGCAAGATTGCTGCAACTTTGCTACAAACTAAAATTGCTATCTGGATACACACTGCACTTTCTCCTGAACTGTCGCCATTTTCGATTCTTATTACATCTACTGAGTAATTAGCGCCATCTACCTCATGCTATTGACACTAGTAAATAAACGATAGATTTCGTCATTCTTTTGCCGCAAATTGCATTCCCACCCCTTTTCATATTTTTGTTATTAATTTTTTTAGAATAATAGTGATCTTTTTCGGGCACCCTCAAATTTTTCTATCGAGTAGCCAGTTTTAGGATCTATAAATGAAGCCACAGCCAATTGATTTGGGTGGCTGTATAGTCAAATATCGTTTTCATTCAATCAATTTTCACTTCTGAAAAATATTTTAAATAAAATTTTTCGAATAGAGTTTCTTTTAATTTTTATTTCATGCTTACATATAAACTTCGATATTTCTAAGTTCTTACGTAATTACTTAATATCTCGATTGAAGAACATACATTTATTAATAATAGGTTACAGAAAGATTTTCTCTCTGGAAATACAGAAGCTAAAACATGAGTATTACTTTCCAATACCTAATATTTAGCCAATGTCATGCTTGATATTCAACTACGGCATATAGCTTCAATATAGTACCACCAAGTTTTGAAAATGTTGAGTGTGAATACAGGTTTGAAGCAAAATGCATACACCTAGAATAGTTACAATGCTGAAATAAATGAAAACATCAACAAGAAAGTGGCTTATCATGTATGACCAGTGGGAAAAAGCCAAAATTAGTCACTTTATATTAGATATATTAACGTCTTGTTTTAAAATATCAATATGGCTATTTTGGAAAGGATATCATGTAATTTTAAGTGGTGGTCAGATGATGAGCGCGACACCTAAACCAACATCCTCTCTCTAAACTTCCAAGTACACTATCTGACTATCACCAGGCCCTCAGATACGGAGGATCTTTGGTGGAATCAGGTTTCGAACCTGGAATCCCCATCGAAAAGTCGAGACGAGACCTTAATAAGGCCTCCGTATCATCTGGAAGATACTCAGAGTTGGTTGAGAACTGGACCATCTATTGAAGTCTATATAAGTTAAAGCAAAAGGAAGAACAATGATAAATAACAAAAAGATTTATTTTAATGAGTTGAAAATCAATAAATATGAAGCAACCCACAAATGGATGATAAAAGTTCTCCGCTTTTACATAATACACAATGACATAAAACGTCAAATTAAATAACATAAGCTATCCTTTAACATTATTTTCTACTATTCACTTGTTTACATTTTCCTTTCACATCAGTCATTTTTAGATTTCATCAACTGTCACATTTTTTTTTGCCCTCTAGGCGAATTACTCCCCCCCAGTTAATTTTGATGCTTTCGTTTTGAGCACAGCGCAAGACTTTTAATTGCATTTGCTGATGCTGCAGGGAAGAATCACTTCCATTATTAAAACTTTCCATTAGATAGTCAATTATGCGGAGTGAACTGCTTTTGATGGACGCCATGACACTTCCCGTTGACATGTGACCAAAGCGGAGATGAATGCATCTTCACATTTTTTTGCTGAATGAAACATCAACGAAATCAAGCGCTTTATTTACGTTCAGAGGTTAAGTGATTTTATGATCCTTTCGAGGATATGTATTTGAAACAATTATACAATTTTCTACATAAACTATTGGCATAATGCGATAAAATTAAAATCTTTGTTGATATATACATAAAATATTTTTATACCAAATATATAAAATAGTTATCTCTAAAAGTCAATGGGATAATGTGGGAACTCAAAATAAGGGATACTAATGATATAAAATTCTATCGAAGAATTAATACGAGTCTGATATGTGTTGTAAAATTGCATGTCAGAAAGCCAAGAATGTTTGAAAAGAGATAAATATACAATTAAAATAATGAAATACTATTTTATGTCAGTGGTTATACAAAATAGTTTACATAAATCTATTTAGACTGAAATTATATTTATTTTTTATGTTAGGGAATTCTTTCAATTTGCCTATGGCTCATAAAATTTTACTAAGAATTTAATGTTTTCCTGAAGTAAAGGCCTGGGTTACTTTTATTTATTATTATAATAAATTTTGCTTTTAAAATGTTTTAAATTTCCTGTTTACTTATCAGCGTTTTAAATGAAGCTTAATTTTTGTATATTTCATTCATTTTACTGAAAATATTTTCATATAAATAATTAGATGGAAGCTATATGCTACAGGCCCATTAAAATTATTAATGAACTTAAAGTGATATAAAAATCATCTTCGAATATCCAATTTAAACTTCAACACTTCAGAATGACATAATAGTATAAGACTTAGGTAGATTATTAACATTTTAATATGAAAAAGTGTTCATATCTACCTAATTAGCACTTTTTAATATTAAAAATAACGGAAGTGTTACTAAGTTATTAACACTTAAGTAACTTAAATGTTAAAGAACTTAGGTAGATCCTTAATAATTAGGTGTAAGTGCTTTCCAAAAACGTAACAAAATTTCAGATCATTAAGAAAAAATAAACCCCCCATAAATAACCGTTAAAATGTATTCTTCGTTCATTATCAAATCTTTAAGATGTGTTCATTTTAACACATCTGGAAACAATGTAAATTCATTTTCTTTCATGGGCCATGTACATTGCGCCCATTCATGTGCCCCGGGCACATGTCATTCCAGTTCATAATTTCAGTTTTGTCCAAGATTATTCCGTCAACACAACGGGACATCAGGCACCCTGTCGATACTCCTGGTGGATCACCCCTCCCCCATATATATTTTTTCTTAACTAGGATAAATGCTTCGATGCATTTTGATGTTCGGACGCACACTGGGAGATTCTTCCCCTAATCTTCCTGAAGTTATCGTCATCATCAGTAGCAGCGTTATCTAGAAATTTTCTTTGTGCTTCGGACTCTTCAAGTAGCTTAATCTGAAGAAGAAATTCGGCTTACGAAGGGAAGTTTAATGGTCACAGGAACTGCTGTAGAACAAAAGAAAGTAATTATGGAGGTACTCTTAGCTGACTGTATATAATGTTGAAAATCATATAATGGATATCAGAAGAGAAAATTTCTTTTGGCATGGTTGCGTTAGGATTTCAAGCTATGGGAATACTTTACGAAGAAAGGGAGCATTTGAGTTGGATTTAATGTCATGATTTTCAAGATATGCGTATACTTTACGAAGAAAAGGAGAATTTGAGTTGGATTTAATGTCATGATTTTCACGCTATAGGAATATTTTACGAAGAAAAGGAGCATTTGAGTTGGATTTAATGTCATGATTTT
>BGPR01008549.1:0-12873 GCA_013235015.1 Araneus ventricosus | reverse complement strand
AGCTATAGGAATACTTTACGAAGAAAAGGAGCATTTGAGTTGGATTTGCTAAATAAGAGGGATTATGGAGATCTTTACGAAATTATTTCAATCTCCCCATCACATTTTAACACAAACAATGCATGGGCAGGGAAAAAGGCTGTAGACTGAAGACATTATTTCGATGTTCTGATATGTTCCATGCAAATATGTATAATTAAATCAGAATTTTTAAATTCATGATTAATTTATTTCTCATGCTATTGATGAGAAACAAATTATATTATTCCCTTTCTCTTTTGATGAATATTAAACTGTAATTTGTCGTGAATATGTCATCATTTCTTTTAATTTCAGTCTAATTTTTTTAGTTTTGCCTTTAAAAGAAAAGTATGAACTAAAACTTATTATTTTCATTGCAAACTTCACAATGTAATTATTGTTGCAGCCTTGACTCATGAATTATGCGTATCAGGAGCGAAACAACAGTGAAATTGTGAAGAAAGAGTAGCAAAAGTTCTTTCCAAAATTCTATATGTTACGGCTAAAGCAAGATGATAGCAAAAGGTTTTCCAAAATTGCTTATGTTACGGCTAAAGCAAGAATGAAAGTTAAACCTAAGTTTAACCGGTTAAAGTGGGGATTATCAAGGCTTTGCGGCTAAAGCTCGAAGATTTCCCAACCACATTTAACCGGCTAAAACTGGGTCTAACCAATCCTAGTCAGTTATAGGTGGAAGCGTTGGGAAATATCCGGGCTTTAGCCGTAAAGACTTTGTAATCGCGACTTCAACCGGTTAAACCTCGTCTACAGAAAGAATGAAAGGTAAACCTAGGTTTAACCGGTTAAAGTGGGGATTACCAAGGCTTTGCAGCTAAAACCCGAAGATTTCCCAACGCTTGCACCTTTAACCGGCTAAAACTGGGTCTAACCAATCGTGGTCGGTTAACGGTGGAAGCGCTGGGAAATCTTCGGACTTTAGCCGCATATCCTTGGTAATCCCCACTTTAATCTATTAAACCTAGGTTTACCTTTCATTCTTGCTTTAGCCGTAACATATACACAAGGTGATTCCGCAGCAGTGTGGCAAATTACGAACTGGAATGCACACTTGCAAGCCAATGTTTTCACTATAAATGCTTATTTCGGAATCATTGAACACTACATTAAAAGACCATACCTTATTTCTTCTCGACAGGACAGTTGGGTCTGCTTGATCTTTCAACAGAAAATCCTGCCGGAGATGTACGAAGTTCCTCAGTCACTGCTATGTAGTTAGTCATATTCCTTAAGAAATTGTGTTCGTACAAACTTCGCTTACTCAATTATCAATTTGGGCTTCCATAATTGTTGATAACAACTCAAAATAGATTACTAAAGAATTATAGTAAAAGAGGGAAAATTTTGATCTCGTATATCTCTTTCGGATTCCTATCTTTTAAAACGAAAAATTATTTAAAAATATCTTTTGAATATTACAAAATATCATTCAGTTTTAAAACGAAACGTTTTTCAAGTTTTTTGTTATTAATTAGCAACTAATTAATTTTCTGATTTATTTTAAAGTATGGAGCCACAAGAAGTTTTTAAATCCAAAAAAGATATACAAACCTTAATAAAAGTTAAATATACAGAGAAGAAATTGAGGGATTAATAGTGATGCATTCCTTTTGATTGTTTGTTTGTTTGATTGTTTTGTGGCACAAGAGCCATTGGTTTGGCTATGCTGTGCCAAACGAATGTGAAAATGGTATCAATGTAAAAAGAAATTAAAAGAATGGTGGGATGACTTGTGGAAACAGTAAAAAATTTTTCAAATCTGTGAATAAAAGTTAATGGACCTTAAAAACGCAAATATTTGAACATGAGGAGTAATGCCAAGTAAATTCGACAAGGAAATTGAAAATGTTTTGAAAAACTGTAAACGCTGGATATAAAAGTTTGGGCATTCTAAAAGAATATGGCGGACTGACATCCGACAGTTGCAACTCGAACACATTGGTGGTTCCTCTCCAAACAACAAGTGAAGATGAGTAAATCGGGTATGTCCAATGCGCAAACGCGAGTAATAAGAGTATCTGCCTTTCTGTTCGCTAAAGAGGGCCAAGGTTGCACAAAAATAAAATCCTTTTGAAATCGTGTCTGGTAGAATGTGCACATATATATCAAGAATAAACACCGCACTGCTTGAAAAATGGAAGTGTCAATATGACTGACATCATGATAATCGAGTTCGTTACCCAGCAAATTGTGTCTTAACACCGATTTTTATTAATTTCGTTACTTTGAGAGAGCAAGAAATAAAGTTATGATAGATTGTTGATAATGGATTCCATAATCTGTGACAAATTAAATAAATAATTAAAAATGCATTCAATAAATAATTAAAATTATACACTGAAAAAAGTTGTGGTTGTTGCAGTCCCTAAATGCCTATTCAGGAACGTAACCTGTTCTCCGTTAGTTAAACAATTAGAAGGCACAAACAGTACCGTGATAGTTTATAAAAATTGCTAACTGTTAAATTACGAGGGGTTTTTTGGGGAGGGGGAATGAAAAATTATTTTATTACCAACAAAAAAAATAATTAAAAAAAACAGGCTAGTTGATATTATTAACAATATATACATATATAGACACTTATATTTGGAACAACTGTTAAATTAATCATCTTTAAAATGATGACTATATAATTTATGAACATGAGTATGAAATTAATGGTGAATACAAATTATTAAAAACAGTGGAAAATAATATTTTTATAAGAATAATAAAGATGAGAATGAAACAAAAGAATCACATTCTTTATGTTTCAGTGCCTGAAACATAAAGAATGTGTTTCAGTGCCTGAAACATAAAAGTTGAACATACACATTGTAACAGAAATTGCATGAAATAATGTAAAAAGAGATTGAGTTTAAAAATGAAAATTGTGGATTGTATTCAAAGACCAGAAAGTCGCTATCAGAAACTCAAAATTTAATTATTTTTTTCAAATTAAGTGATTGTTCTAATTTAGAATAAACAATGCAAAGCAGGATGAATATTAGAAAAAATAAATTTCATTGTATAATTTATTTAAAAATTCCGCAGAATAATTTCTGACTGAGAAGTTTAAATTTATATAAAACATAAATAAAATGAAGTTGAAGTTACAGTTAGACTAACAAATCGACAGTAATAATTCTTCTGCATTCTGTGTGTGTCAAGTTCATTGTGATGGTTTCTGTAAATGTCTGGCTAAAGAACGTTTTTAATACACAATAATTCCGTTGTTATATTGATAAAATATTCATTATTAATTTTTATGTAAGCAATTTAACAAGTATAGACAAATGAGTGATTAACATGCAGAAGATTCTATATTTTAAAAATAATCTTTTAACCATTTTGTGTTAGTATTTATTCAGCAGAACACATTGAGTTATTTTTAATTTTCAGCCCTAATATTATCCAGGAAATTCTGCAATTGCTTGGAATTTTTATGTCGGTAGGTTTTTTAGAATAACATGCAAGTAAGAGATTCTATCCTGCTGGAGTGCTTAGACCATCTTTTAAGCAATTTTTATTTATTTTTAAAAATTATTTGCTTAAATATAGTTAACTATTCAATTGTAAATATTCTAAATTTTATGGTAGATGGATCTATAATTATAATATTAAATAATTTGATTCCCGTTATTAATTCGTTTATTTGTAATTGCTTTAAATTTTGGTTTTCTGAAACTTTTAACTCGCTGATGCAAGTTCATAAAAATTTTTACTAAATTTGATACATTTTAAAGTCAAAAACCTGCTGTTAAGAATTCGGGAAATTCGTCTGAGACTGAAAGAAAATTAGTGAAGTATTTCGACAATAAATCCTCGTATGAACTTGTATTTCAAAACATACATTATTATATTATCGTGAAGATAAAAATGCAGACAGAAATTTCTTAAAAGAGGGTTCTTTTATCATCTACCACCTGATAAGTTTTGATGCGCATTTGCAGCGTATTTTGTACTTTGTTACATACATTTACTTCTAGATATAGTATTAGAAAAAGTGTTTCATTTTTCATTTTGAAACATCTTCAATCTCCGAAAAATTCACTATCTATCTCCTGAAGTTTTCCAATCCTTTTTCATCATGCTAATGATTAATAATCACATATTTCAGGTCCAAGAAAATTTCCGGATGATAAATTTAAGAACTTGCGCTAGGGAAACATATCTTCTTCATCAAGAAATGCATCGGTTATTTTTCTCATGATTTCATGTTAGTTTTTCTAGTAATATTATATTTCCACCAATCTCATTTTCTTAGGAAAAGGATAAGTTGAGCAAAATTTAAAATGGAATTATGTTTATTTCGTCTTAACACAGGAGTCGAATAATTTATTTTGCTTCTGCAATTACTGAGATATTTGTGTGTTATTTTCAAATTTAAAAATTTCATTCTTCCTGACTTTGTATTGAAATATATAAATTTTGATATTTTTTAATTTCATATTTACACTATAGGTATAAAGCCCTTATTTTTGATAAAGAATTTAATTTGATGATTGAATTAACCGTCAATTCTTTCTGGAATTTAGAGAAATTAAAAGAAGAAATTACAGGGTATTTCATCAGGGACTTGTAGAAATTGAAGTCACTGAAGAAATTACAAGAAATATATTTCGTGAAGTCGTTTGAAAATTGAGCACAAATGAATTTAAAATCTTTTATAAAATATATCTACGTTAAAGCAAATTCGTCACAACCTGAAACAAAAATTAGGGCTTTGTTCTGGTCTGATTTTCTATAGATCTAATGTGTCAATTGTTCAGAAAAAAAAATCCTGTACACATAATATGTTACGTTTTTCTTTATAATATGTTACATTTTTCTTCATAAACTGAAAGCCGCCATCAGATACGCTATGTTTCATACCAATTCAAACGGTTTTTTCCTTTTATAGGGTAATAAAAATGAAAGCTGATAGCCTAAATTTACAGAATTTCTATCTTAGCGGGTAAAAAAATTATAATATGCCTTCAAGTTCAAATTTCACAACCAGGAGAGAAAGTACAAACAAGCACTTAAGGGATCCACTATCTAGGGATCCTAGATTATTAGAAATTTTTTGTTCGCACTGTTGGTTTATCAGAGACCATCGGTAGGACTAATTTAATTGTTTGGACTTAGCATAATCTTTTGAAGAAATTTCCACGTTATAGGGGAGTTGGGGTAGATTTAAACGCGGGAATAATTAGACTAGACAATCCATGCATTTTGATGATTGGAATGGCTCAAGATGTTCATATCTCACTGTTACCCTTAGCAAAAGGCATATATTTCGACCATATTTAATCAAAAGTTAATTACAAATAATTAGACTGGTTATCTTCCCGACTAAGTGATTTTTACTCTTAGTATGTGTTGCGTGATTTCTATAACTAGTTACGTTTTCCTGCTCCTAAAGGTAGGAAAAAACATTTATTTTTCTCAACTATATTAAGTTTTGAGATTGCTTAGCATTGTTTTTGCTAGCCGACTTATGTTAATTAAAATGGTCTCTTGGGGCAGATTGATACAATTGACTCCGGGGCACATTGATGCTCGTCTTCTTTGTGTATCACTGGATCTTAACAGCAACTGCTTTGCAACATCGTCTTCGGAAATGGATAAAAACGTAAAATAGAACTATCTAAGAGAAAGGCGCAATTAACTATTTGTTTAAACATGAAAACGATTTTAATTTCCTTGCAAAAATGAAAAGCATTGCACTCGGGGTAAAACGGGGTATTTCTTGTGGGGTAAAACCGGGTACTAGGGAAAGCTACGGATACCCGACTCAAGAGGATTTACTTAGTTTGTCAGATAGTTGTGAGGCCATACCTATTTGACCTTTGTGTCAAATCATCTGATGGAAAGATTCCGATTTCCAATATTTTCTTTTTTTTGTGATAATTTCAAATAATACAAATAATTATTTTAGTCAAAATTTTAAAAAAGAATTAAAATTTATTAATTCCATTATTTCCTCCCTTGCAAATAAACGATTTTTAATTTTTTTCTCATACAAAACTTATAAAGCATGTAAAATTAAAAATCTTTTGCTCGAAGGTTTTGCAATCGTTTGGTTTTATTTAACACATCGACATTTGGACTGAGCTCGATAGTTTAGCTTGAATTTTAAAAAAGAAAGAATTACGTAGAATACAATGTTCCTCTTTTGCTTTTGGGATTTGGATCATTAAAATAGTAGGAGGACCAAGTAGGTCATTTATGATTTTCCAATTTCTTTTTTCATACAACATTTGTTATATTCTTACATTTCTCTTTGTCTCTATTCTGTTCTATTGTAATTTCCAAACCAGCAGTGTTTCAATGCATTAGTGACATTACTAGGTTCCCTATTTTATTCCTACATATTTTATTACTAATTTAGATACGAATTTTGCAAATATTTTTGAATTGATTGTCACTATGCTTAATTTTTTAACTATTGTAACTATTGATAAATCTTAAAAAAGACTGTCCTTATTCTTAGATTGTCAACTATTGTAATTATCGTTAAATGTTTTTAAAAAGTATTTTTTTTAAATTGTCAACTATCATAATTATTGTTAAATCTTATAAAATTGTTTTAATCTTAAATTGTCACATAAAATAAATAAATATGCTACTTTTCCACTGAAAATCTAGTTTTCCCTAGTTTCCTATAGAGTTAACATGTGTATCCGGTTTTACCACATTGAGTAAAACCCGATACTTTGACTTTTCTACAAAAGAATCATTAATAAAAAAGTAGAAACTATGACTTTTTCTGAAAGATATATTGTACTCTGATCAATTAAGAATATTTTAGTACAATCTGACAAACTGTATGTCGAATAGTTTAGCTCCAGCAGGCCTTGAAATCTTAGGTATCCGTTTTTCCCCATTTCCCCTATACTACTCTACCAGGGGACCCGAGAACTATCGTACTTTCGGGCTGTCTTGTGGTGGTTCACTTATTCTGCTGGAGGTAACTTCTTTCCCCAGACATTTCTAAGAAATACAAGTAAAACTGATACCGGAGTTTCTAAAGCTAGCTTCATGCACTATTTAACAGTGAACAATGTCTTTTATATCTGCGTAGGTTTAAACAACACAACAACAATAGATTGGAATGTGTGAACATCAACAAATCTAATCATTACTAGCTGAATGTCTATTTTCAGTTTGCAGCCACATCAAACTTCTTCCTAAGATCTAATAAATGTCTGGAAGAAAATTGTCAAGAGACGAAACGACTCTTGACGAGATAGCAAGAATGATAAAATTTATTGAACAAAATGCCATTCTACTGACAATGGAGCAGGAATAATAGATTTCAAGTAACACCTACGTAGAATTCTCTAGGAAGCGCTCACTAAACTACTTCAATATTAAATGGATGTCTTTCTGAACTATGCAATGCAGTGGGCTTCTTGTGATTGTTTCATAGTCATATTCAATTCTGATTGACAGTTGGTACGCATTCTTGTATTGAAGCTTTTAAATTTGTCTCTGTAGTTTCCATGGACATTTTAATAACGCAGTTATATCTCAGCATTCATAACAATAAATAACAGCTACGCATAATTGAGTGGTGAGATCACTTTTGAAGAATATCAAAAATTGCTAGCATGTCAGACACAACGGAAATAACTGCAAAATCATTCTGCACATTTATATAAATGTTAAAGATTATAAATAGCTTCTGTGTTTGTATTCAATTCGCTTGAAACTGCTTAATAAACACGGTGGTCATAAATTATTGGGCCCATTTAAAAATTAGGAAAAACCCTATAATGTAGCAATTTCGTTGTTTTTTAAATGAGAGAGTAACTCAAAACGTTTTATTTTAGATATGTAACGCGCCGTTGCGCTATCAAACGCAAGTGTCAAAATGACTACCGTGGAGCAGAAGGCACATTTTTGGTTCCATGAAGGTAAGTGTAACAGATTAAAGAATTATATTTTAGAGAACCGAAATTGTTGGTCTCCAAGTCAGAACTCAATTAACAAGGAAATTTCTGTTTCGTAGAATTTTAAGCTTTCCCTCCAATAGTTTTTGCGAAACCGGATAAGACATGAACCAGCTGACTACAATTACATTAATTCCAGAATAATATGACTTTTGCACCAATCTCTTGACATTTTAACTAACACTATTATCCTGTTTAAAAGTCTTGTATCCGCGAAAATCTCCATTTTGGAAATATATGCAGAATGTTCTCGAATACATTTGCTTCCTCGCTAAAACTTAAATAGCGAAACAACATTATTTTCCTGTCCCTAATACGATCACTCAATTGAACAAAGAAACCTGACGGAGGACGAGCAAGGCGATGTTTAACATGGTCCTTATGGTGAATTCCAATAAAAATGTAAAATAATGTTTCTTGAAACACATTCCGTCTGCTGAATGTGACCTCAACCCTCTTGATTCTAAGATAAATGGAACAGAGAGACCTCAATATACGGGAAAGCCCGATTTCATATTTCAAAGTTAAACAAAATTCACTTCCACCCTCAAAAACCACAATGACATCAGACACTCTCCGAATTCTAAGAAAAATCCCTTCTGGGCGAATCACTGTAACGAAGAAAGCTTGCGCTGCGGATGTGAAATCAATCACATTTAACGAAAGGGAATGGAAACTTCACAGTGATATTCGGACGGTCGCCGTTTTTGGCTTGTAAAGACGTTTGGGACGTTCCCTTATCGATTGAGTCAAAGGCAGCTATCATGGATTTGACTCACTTAAACTAAAGGGAAATCATTATTTTTTACATTCTACGTGGTGTGGGGTATCGGATATCCCCTTCCGCATCCTCGTGACTTAAAGCACTTCTTGGAAAATTGTTAAACTTAATATTTAAGTGCATGCCTAGCTTATAAATAAGTATTAAGTTTATTTTGTAGACAAAAGCATTACATCTCTACAAATAACAAACCTGGATGGAAAGTTTCTTCCAGGGATTTGAAATGTTTTCACTTTTGTGTCTTCGCGAGAAAATAATGCTGTTTTGGTGTTATAATTTTTACATTTCTTTCAGCTATGAATCAATCATCATAGCTGTGAATACATGCATGTATTTGATGCAAAGCTTTCTGTAACAATTACAACTATAAGTGAGGAAAATTTTAGACACTTTTACTACCTGATCTGATCTTATTCAGGAACATACACCGCATAATTTACCGAAAAATCAATAACTGTTCTTTGTTGTAAAGAGTGTTTTAAGTGTTTTGATTAATTTATTGATGTGATACATAAATTGATATCAAAATTCTAAACAATATACAACAGAGAAATAATGGTTTTCTTAGCAATCGTCAGTTACCATTCCTTCTGCGCATTATTCTTAAAGCATGATGTTCATTTTGTTTATCTTTGAACTTAAAGAAGGGTACTTTTGTCAGTAATATAATTGTCTTAAATAGAGCCCGGAATTTAATTAACTTGAATTTTTTAAAGTTTTGAAGCTAATTTCACTTGAAGTTAATTTTTGTTTCATTTGCAATCTTGGAAAATTTTCCCAGGAAAAAAATTAAGTTAGCAGTCTAGCAAACATTTCTAGCTGTAAAGCACATTATAATTCGACTTACTCAGCACTTGTGTCTGAACTGAAGAAAAACAAGCGCTTGCTTACGACAAACAAAATTTGCTCTCCGCTTACAACGAAGATCAGCTTTTCTTAAAAGGATGTTTCGCACAAAGTAGCTTTCTGTTAATGGAATTTGTCCAGAATCTATTTTAAAAAGTTAAAATTCTAAGTGATAATGCAAATGTAAACAAACGAATTATATCTGTAGTTATTTTCTAATGGACGAAATTGCAGGTATGGGTAATAAAAAACGGAGATTTTTACACCTCAGAAGAGAGTTACAAATAAATTATATAAAAACTTTCAGAGGAAACATTATAAATTCTTAATTTAATGTAACAAAAATTGCATGAGAGGGAAAAAGATCTAAATATACATATTATATACTAATGCAAAAGAAGCACACAGTGGTTAAATAGGCTTTATAGCAGAACGTGACTTGTATAAATGAAAGGTAAAAAAAATTGAAAAAGCAAGTAGTACAATAGCAACAAAAAGACGCCAGAAATAGTAAAAAAAATAGTAAATTTTTCATAAGTACGCACTTCAACATGGAGGCTAGCAGGTTTCAAGGAATAACAGTTGAAAATAACAAATTCATTCTCTTAATGAATAAACAGATAAGACAATGATATTAAGCGTAAAATCACGATACAATAGGAAGAAGAATAAAATAAGAAGAAGCAGCCACAAAACGATATCATAGACGCACTAATGCTGCAACTAAGATAACAATGAAAATACAAAAAATAATAAAATGAATGATTCTTAGAAATTAAGATTGAACAAGTATGAATAATTTCAAAGAATCCACCAGATGAACTTTACCAAGGCGCCACTCGTCTGCGTTATTCAAAATAAAACTGGAAGACTTTTCTGTATTTCTTATTTTGAATCCACTCGAATAGTGACATATGATAAAATTCATCTGGTCTTTAGTATTCATCGCAATACTAATCATCTAGACTATAAATCATTCATTCATATCAGTTTCTTTTAGATTTTATTTAAATTGGTGAAAATTGCTTAATGAGTAGCATAGACTGATTATAAGCATTTATTGGTCGCAATAGATTTTTTAGAATGGCATAGTATAGCCTGTATAGTCAAAAACCCAAACTGGATACAGAGACTCATTTGTATTGTTGTTTTAACTTTCTTGAAATTTAAAAGAAAAAATTCATGGTCATCTCCACAGAGTTCTAATTCCAACCATTATCTTGCTCTGAGTTATAATTGCTGCAATTTACTAGGGCAATTAAAAGACTTTTAATCGTCTGCTCCGTGAATGCGTTTGAAATTAGAAATTTTCATAGCATTTAGTATTCTTGTGCAGCTTATTCCTACCATCAGCAATCATTCATTATAATTCTCGACTTTATGTTTCACGATTCAGTATGTGAAACTTTGTGTCGTTTAATAATTAATCTTCATGCGCTTTATTAAATATATTTCAAACCTAAGCATTTTTTGAAGATTCTAAAATAACACTTTTAGAATTATGTAGAAAAATTGTTAGATTTTTGTTAGATCGCGCCTGATCGTTTTTTAAATAATAAAAAGCCCACTCCCAAAAGCCCTGTATTAATATGTTCCTAGCCATAAAAAAATTTTAAATCATTGTTACTTACAATTAGTAGAAAGCAAAAATATCTAATTATTTCTAAATAAATAATTCCTTGATACAAAAATAATTACAATAAAACAAAATCAATGGACTTTTAGGAGTTTATTTTTTGTTTCGCGAATGTCTATTATGTAATCATTCGTGACATTCATGTTATTGAAGAGAAGTTTTCTAAATTGATTTGAAGTGGTGAGATGTTTTCGCACGACACTACTAATGTCGAGCAGAGAGTGTGACCAGTAAGAAGATATTTGTTGCATTTTCCGGGTATATGAGAAAAGGATGATGTACACGACCTGTAAGATAAATTGTAGCCAATTTAAGGCAAGTGTTTAAAAGCTCCATGTGGCAGAAGGATTTCTTGAAAATTTGCTGGATGATGTGTGTCGATCCATCAAATGGTGCTCCATTCCTTTGGAGAGATGATGGATGGAAGTCCGCGATTTCTCTAACTGGTGAAAGGCAACGTCTGTAGAGAGATGATGTGTTGCGATGCCAAGTAAACTTTAACCTGTTGGTGATGGAATGGAAGATTTTTTCCAGATTGAGCTATTTTGAGGAATTGGTATCTTGGGAGGATCAGATTATTTAAGGCTAATGAATTCAGCGGAAGCAGTCACTTTTCTAAATGCAGCTTTATGCGGTCAATTGCAAATGGGTTCGATACTTTGTGCAAAGAAGATTTCAGCCGAATTCTTGCCGATTGATTCGGTCCCATGTACTTTTTTTAGTTTAGTTATGAGTAGTTGAAATCGGGCATTTCTCTGATCTTGGGGTGCCCTTTGGTCACGTCTTCTGCTATCGTTCAGTCTGCTTTCTTTCTCATGTCTTGTGTATACCAGTTACAGGTGGAAGATTTGTACCCAGGTGCGGAAGGATTCCAGTTTTTCTGATCTTGAGTAACCCTTTGCGCACGATCTTCTTAGCTCCTTCGCTTCTGTTTTTATCTTCTTCTAGGTCTTGTGTATACCAGTAGGGTTGGGACATTGGTCGATGCTTAGTGCGGGGAAATTTGTGGATTTTCGATCTTGAGGGTGCCCTTTTGGCACGTGTCTTCTCAGACACCTTCAGTATTTTCCCCTACTTCCAGGTCTTGTGTATATCATTGAGTGTTGGAGAAAGATTTTTAACACTCAGTGAGGGTAAGTTGTAGAGATTTTTTCAGGCTTCCCGGTATACGCATATCTTTGGAGGAGGTTTGTTCCTTCATTGATGTCTCATTCTGACTTTTGCTCTGTAATCAATTGAATTGACATAAGGTTTAGCACTTTAACCCTAGACGCCTTCTAGCTCGCTAAAACCAAGTAAACGACATGAATTGGACTCTCCCAGCATGGTGGCCATTTTTTCCAACCACCCTGCCCTGTTGTAACATTCCACCAGGAGCACTATCGACTCTGGTTGTAGGGATAGTGGACCACCTACCTTATATCCTATGCGATCCTCAGAACCTCCTCCCCCCTCAAAAGTAACCAACTGACTAAGACCGGCCCTCTTCATGTTGTGAGAAATTTTCATCACGCCCAGGACCACTTGTAAGCCGTATGAGAGGGTTAAGGTTTTAGGAGGGAATGTTAATAGTTATACTTAGCATTACATATCTTTAAATTTCTTAATCAGACTAGTTATAACATATGTATTTAGAACAATACGTGGCTTGT
>BGPR01008548.1:0-62913 GCA_013235015.1 Araneus ventricosus | reverse complement strand
AAAATCAAACTTTTTAAAATACTGTGCGGCCCATCTCTCTGTTCTTGTGTACATTTTTATGTTACTTTTATTACTGTATTAATTTGTTTTTCATCTTTTTCCTTTCATTTTCTGTTTTTTTAATGTATTTTTTTTTCTTCGTATAGTCTTTCCATTGCATTTTTGTTTTTATTATTTTCTAGCTATTTCATGTATAACTGTGTAATATTGTGTTTTCAAGGTTTTATTTTCCCATGTTTCCAAAATATTTTTTTTAATGTATAGCACAATAGCAACCCTTCCTTTGCTCCTGTAAATGTTTGTAGACTAGTTGCGTTTTTAATTAGGCAGCGGTATAGAGAAATGTCAAATGTTAAGAGAGGTCACCCCTTCGGGTGTTGTGATTTCTCTTCCACTTCATGACCACGTCACTGCTTAAATAACCATATGGTTATAGTTGCAGGGGCATGGAGTGGTGTTATGTTATGTTTTAACCAATGTTAACACGGCGTTATAACAAAATAAGTAAATAGAATAAAATAAATCAAAGAAACGCCATTTACGTTAGAAAAGCAAACAACAATAAACAACTGGTGAGAGAACCGATAAACCCAGTTGTAATTGAAGAAGTCTGCATTATTTCCAGACAACTTTACGAAAGAGAGAGAGACTTGACTTTCCTTCAGCAAATAATACATCCTTTCGCTATATGTTCATATTAATATTGTCCGTCATTCGGCACTGTGATAATATCAACTCAATATCTCTTGGAATTTTATTTTATTTTTCATTGAATTTGCTTGGGATAATATTCTACTTTCAAATTTCAATTGCGATGTTTAACCACGATACACATTTCGGCTTCACTTCCTACTGTTTTTACTATAAAATTATAATTATGCTTGTCAAGACAGATGAAATTATACCTAACACGGTAATATAAAATAATCTTTCCCCTGCAACGGTAAAGCATTATCTTTATTATGTCGGCATTCATGCTCAATAATTTTGAGTGTCAGACTTACATCAATACATGGATGTTCTGGACATGTTATGATTACATATGTTGTATAAGGATCACGGAAATGAAATATTTCGTGTTCACACGCGAGAATTCTATTGACACATGTCTTTCCAGGGTTTTTTGAAATCTTTCATCAACGATTATATTATAGTCTTTCAATAATGATTCTGTTATAGTCTTTACAGTGTGGGTGATGAAATCATACTGTTATACATACATGCCCTAGAAACTTCATTGTTGTCAAGAAAGTGCCGTTATAAATAAGATTTATTGCTACGAAAAAAAGAATCACAATTCCTTGAGAATTACAAATTTCCCAATCGGAAAGCTGATAAACATTTAGTTCTTACAAAATGAAACTAAATTTAATGGGATAGACATAAACTCTCACAAACCCGTTAAAATTGCAATCAGAAAACGGCATGTGCACTGAGAAAAAAATTCTGGCAAAAAAAACCATATTTGTTTGGTAATGGCATTTCTGGTAATAAAACCAGAATTCTGGTGATAATCAACAAAATTTTCGGTATTTAAATCATTTGTTTAATAATCTTACTGTTCGTTCTGGTAAAGGTTTACGAGAATTTCTGGTTTTCGAAATTATGACTCTTTTTACCCACCTGTTTAGTAAAATTACAACGCTGAAAAGTTAATTTACCAGGAAAAACGGTTTTCATATCATACACTTCGCTTTTTTACGAGAATCACGATAAAATTACCAGATTATTCTTCAGAAAGTATAGTTCATTTTACCATATGTTTGGTGATTTGACTATGCTGACCTCTCTGACATCTACCAAATACAATGGTATCAGTACATTTATTTTTTTTACCATGCTGTATGGTAAATCTCAAATATGGCGGCACTTTGTTGGATTGAAGTAGATAACGTTCCTCCTCAAGCATACCAATATATCAGAGAAAAGAAGGACATTAATGTAGTGTTGAAATGTGAAAACATTCTATACCCTGATGGATCAATCCATAGCGGCGTCTGTTTGATGTATCTGTTAAGTGCGTAGTGCAATTTACTAAAAGTTTCAGTTTGAAAATGAAGGAACGTTAAACGAAAAATCTTTCTCTGTTCGCTCGGCCATGTTTAGCATGACGGGACATTCTCGCGTTAGAGCTGATTTGTATGTTTACATATCCATTGAAAATAGACATTAAAGAAAAGCTAAAGGAGTGGGGATTTGAAGAACTGGTAACAGGAGTTTACTGGTAAGTACTAAATTTTATTTTGAATTTATTTTTCGGTAATGTTGAATTAGGTATATATGATGTGTGAGTATATATTTAAATAAAATTTCTCATTTATTGAAAGTTAAAAATTTGACGGCTGGTTAAATTGAATGTCGATGAAAAAATAAGGTAAATATATGCATATATATGTTCACAAGAATACTTTATTTATAGTTTCTTTTCATATCAATCATATTAAACGATTTTTGTCGATTTTTTTTGTTCATGCCCATTCGGTGGCCTTCGACCCCATTACATTTGAATGTATAAATTAAAGGTAAAAATCTTTAAATAATTAGCAAATTTCTTAGCTCATGACTTGGTTTTTACAATGTGAAAAAAATGAAAATATATTGCTCACTTCCTTAATACATTTAATGTATACTTCGTCGATGTTCTGCCAATAATTTAATATTTAATTGCTGTCTATTTTTAAATACCTTTTCCTCATAAGGAAATTGCGCTTAAAGTTCGTTTTGCTACCGTTTCCTGAAATGAAATGTCGAAATTTTACTTTTTTTAAAAATTAATATTATGAATACTAGGTTATTAAACAATTGCTACAGACGTATGAAGATATGTTTAATTTTATTTCCATCTGTATGGTGAAAAGGAATGCGTCAAAATTATTCAATTTTCAATAGTTTTTTTGTTACATCAGATAATGGTAAAAGCAAAAATTAAATAATTTGCTATTTCTTGTATTTTATTTGGAAACTTCTTTCATAAATAATATGAAAATTATCAAAATCAAGTGATCATAAGAACAAATTGAAAGAATGTTCCTATTACGTTTTTTTTCCCTTCATAACTTGAACATCTTTCTATTATTTATACTATGCTTCTAAAACTGTCATATCTAAAATTATATATTTTTTATGAAGAATATAGATGGGTGGAATATTTATAACTCTTTTTTGTTTTTGTCTTATTAGACATTTAGTAAAAAATTAGCAATAAATTTATTTTCGGATCCGGTGATAGTAGAGTCCCTGGGTATTTTTCCAATTCCATACCATGATCTTAGGTTGATTCGAACTCTCAAATGATTCGAACCGGATCGGTGCGCGTTTAAGCATCTGCGGTTGGCAATACTTCGAATGCAAATAAAACGGTTTTTTTTATACGCAACTGTAGTGGCGGGTTGTTGACATGTTTTTGTCAGTTGGAGATCAGGACGGGAGCAAAAAGAATATGGAGGCCTTTCTCGGAGGTTGCCATTTTTTTTTCTCTTGATCGAATCAGATCGGCAATAAGTTTAGCCCGTCTTTTGATGGCAATTTTTTCTTGCCTTTTAAGCATTTTGAAACGAAGGCATAATTTTGTGATACTCTTGATGTAACAATTTTTGATTTTTTTTGCTCGTAAAACATTCTAAATTAATTTTTTTTGAATATTTCAGGTTGCTAAAATAATGTTATATTAGTACATAATTTTTTATCGTCTAGCTTTTACTTAATGTTTTTATTTTTTATGAGAATGTTATAATGTTAAAATTTTTTAGAACTATTTTTTAAAATTGATACAATTATAAGTTTCTAATCCAGGAGACGTTATTATTTTTTTACTTAACTGATTAATTAATTTAAATAAAATTTCTAAAATAAGGAAATAGTTTCCTTATTACATCAAATTAAAACCTCGTAAGAAATTCTAGTTATTTTTATTCTGGACATAATATATATATCCGAATCAGAATTATTTGGTTATCGGTAAGAAAAAACTAGTTTTCCAAATATGTACACCATTTCATATATTTGCTTTCAATTTTGGGTATGTGATCAAAAACATGGACTTGAGTAAAAAATAGGCCGTTAATTTATTTTTAGCTGCTGATAACTGTATGAAGAAAATGGACATAGCTCAAAGAAAAGAAAAAGTGAAACAAGATTCTACCTTTAGAGGTCTAATGCAAGAAAAGAACATAAACCTTGATGAAAAGGGTAAAAACTGCTGAATTTAATAATATAAAAAAACTGTGTATTTTATGTTGAAATTTTGTTCCAATTTGTATAATGTTTAATTAAACCCCTTTGCCCCGACCGGGACATATGAGTGCCGCTTTAAATATGCTTGAAATATCAAGGTGGTAGCAAAATTATTTTGCTTATTAGCATTTATGCAGCAGCAGCCAGCTATTAGTGTTCACTATGTTACATCAATGATTTAAAAATTAAAATCTGTGTGTGAAATCATTCATTTGTTATTTTTTATTGAAAGTGAACTAGTAGATAACAGAAAAAGTATCCACTTAGTTTAAACGTAAATGTACCAACAATTTTTTTAGTAGAGGTATTAGTCACGTTATTGAAGTTTAATAAATTGAGTAATCTTGCTATTTTACAAGAGGTAAAGGAAAGGGAGAGCTTACGTGCGCAGTGCTTTTTGAGCTTGCTATTTAGTAGAGGTTAAGCTTTCCTTAAAATGCTTCCATTTTTGTTTTATCATTTCTTTACTGAAATTTTTATATGATGAAGTCAAGAGCAATCAACGTAAGAAATGAAAGTACTACTGTTAGATTGCAAAAATTGCATCTACATCTTTTTTCGGTTTTGTCAGTATTTTTAATTATTTAATTCTTCGCCACCAAAGTTTCTTTCATCTCTTGTGGCATCTTTGACAATTTTTGAAATTCAAACGATAATTTTTAGCCGTTTCATTAAATATCTAAATTTTTCTTAATTATTTACTATGTATTCGACTTAAATATTATTTGTCTTAACTTTTGTTGTTGTTTCCATTAAGGTTTCAACTTTATTAATTTTTAAATCAAAATTTTTCAACGGGATTATTTCCTCGCCATCTTGTTGCGGATGAATTTAGATGTTATTAGGTTTTGGCGTCTGTCACTGGAAGCGTTTTCCGTTATGTTTCTTTAGTATTCCTTTGTGCTTCTCTGAACGAGTGAGGTGTATTTGCAGCTGCGGGCCCCAGGACCGTTTGGGCTTCTGGGGGAGTTTGCGAGATCTTAACATATTAAGAACCGTTTTTGCCTTACTATAAGAATCATTCAAAATGTTAATTGAATTGTTTTACATTTTTTAGATGAAGACTTATCAACAGTCTACGCCAACTTATTTGTAGGAATTGTTCTACAAATAAATTGTAAAGCAATCACAGAAGTGGAGGCCAACAGAAGCTATAAAGTTGTTTCCTTAAGTTGCTAATCTTGGCGACAATTTGGGCGAAGTTGCCGACAAAAGGAATTTTCTAGAAGGACCTCGAACTTTCAACCTATTTCTACTGGCTTCATAAACTTTTTGGAGATTACATCACTTCCTACGTAATGAAGTCACTTCCTGTTGAGAAATTATAAAAGCAAGCTCTCAACACTGTCCAATAAATTAAAGTTTGATTTGAAATCTGTGCTTTTTTCTTAAATGCTTAAAATAAATTCACTGCATATTATGTATATTAATAAAGAAAATTAAATTACCAAGAAATGATAAATTTTAGTAATTATAACATTACTTAATAAATTTAACAATTAAAAAAAATGAGTCAATGAGTTTTTGCATTTATTTTCATAGTTCATTTTTCACTCTGCCTTAGGCATTTGTATATTTACAAACATTCTGCTTTTTAAAAAATCGTAGTGATGTTGAGAATTGAGTAAAATTTTACCGGTCAAAAAGCAAAAATAAATAAATATTAATGCGATTGGCATTTTAAATGGACATACCGTATCTCAAATTTTACCAGATAATTTGTAATAGAACCAGAGTTATTCAGGTAAATTTATCAAATTAAATGGTCTAAATTACCATCTTATTGGTAATAGAACCAGAGTTATTCTGGTAAATTTATCAAATTAAATGGTCTAAATTACCATCTTATTGGTAATAGAACCAGGGTTATTCTGGTAAATTTAACAAATTAAATGATCTAAATTACCATCTTATGGTAATAGAACCAGAGTTATTCTGGTAAATTTATCAAAATAATGGTCTAAATTACTATCTTATTTTGGTAGTATTACCTTTGTGTACGGTAATAATACCAAATTCCATATCAAACAGCTTGGTAAATAAACTATATTTTTCTGGTTATTTTACCATAAAGTGATTACTAAACTGCTACGGTAAAAATTACCGTACTTTATGGTGTTCCATATGTGCCAGACAATACGGTAAATTTTACCATATTCTGGTAGTTTTGACCAGAATTTTTTTTCAGTGTGGAATCGCATGCAAATTCTATAACTATAGAAAGTAGTAAAATCGCTAACTTTCTTGTTTAGAAAGTTCTATTATGATAAGAATAGAGTATAATTTCTATGAAAATGATCACAAATGAACTTAAGTGCTTTGTTCTGCAGTTCTAAAAATCAAAATCTGACAGAATATTTGATGAAAAATTAAAAATTAAGGTTGCACCTTTTCAATTAAATACGGTTTCTTATTTCATTTAAATATGGTTTTGGGAAAGAAGAAGGAAAATAAATAAAATATATAATCAAGAAGGACTTTTTAAAGGAAAAACTGCTACTGTCACATTGAGTGTCATGTTCTAGTCATTTCTTGGAACGTATTCCATGTTCCATACCGTAAGATAAATAAAGGCACATTTATGTGTTGCAATGTTAGCGGAAATGTTTGTTTAATCTTCGACTTAAGCGCTAGTTTGGTGTCCAATAGGGGATTTATTTTCAAATGTCGGATTATTTACTCTCCTTCTGCTATAAGTTTGTACTCCTGATCCTATCTTCAGAGAAACAGGACGATGATTTGGATTCACGTCACGTGGGTTCGCATGCTTTCGACGATAATATAAATACCGAAATTCCGTTTGGGAAATGGGATATAAGCGCAGAAAATATTCTTTGTTTCTGAGGACCATTTGCCGTAAAGAAATCAAGACAGTTGTTTTACCATAGGCTGAAATGTTACGGGAGATTTCTTTAAATGAATTTGTAGTGTAGTACTGTCAACTATGCGGCGTTCTGTCAACGATCTGAAGATTAAAGGCATAGAGCCCAGTGATTGAATGATCACAGTGTATAATTGTTAATTTTAAATCATACTGAATACTTTCAGTTAGTTATTTAGTTATATTACTCGCAACGTCCCATTTTAAAGCAGCACGAGGGCTATTTTGGAACGGACCTCATCCTTTTGTACAGCGGTCAGATGGCGAGGATGACACCTGACTGAACACTTTCAACTGAAGTTATAATACATCTTTAATAGACCTTGTCAAGTTATTTTCTGCTTTGTAGATTAAAATGCAGAAATAGTACTGTTGCAGAAGCTGTCTAAGACTTCATCTTTGCAGAAATTCTCCATCATTAAGTAAATTTTTTGCACATAAATGACCTGAAATTTTATGAAATCAAAGTCACGGTTACCGTGCATGTTAACTCAAATAGACTCACATCCTTTAATAAAATCGTGAACGTAGTAGCTTCGCATATGCATATCCGTTTCAATAGTTGAAGTCACATCATTTTTAGAACTACAACTTGGTATTTACCCTTTGAACGACCGAAATATTTTAGCTGAATGCTTTCAAAACTTTTCCTCTGTAGATAAATGGTGAACCCAAATCGCTCGAAGAATAAAAAGGGACAGTTTGAATACCGGCCGAGAAATTTTTCGTTCCCCCTGTGCTTATTGTTCCGGATAACAACAAGGGTTGATCTTCCCCACTACTGGAAAAGATCCCGTCGTCTTTGGAGGTCGCACAACAGCAGGGGTTCTTGCCATTCAAAGTGATAAATCAGTTTGCTTAGAGTAATTGTTGTTATGTGGGTTTTCAACAAAGAACTTTCTTTTCGATTTGAAAACGATTCCCTTTAGTCTGAAAGTGTAGAATGTTTTAAAATTCCTACTCTAAATAAATATAGAGAAATTTATTTAGTAAATGATTTCGAGAAATATCACTCATCTAAATGTATTTCGAAAATAATAATTCTTTCTGCTTTCATTCAAAGAATTTTACTTCAGTTTCTTTTCTTTTTTTAGTATTAAGCGTTTTACTAACAGATTTTGTATAATCCTGTGGTTAAAATATAATTTTTTTTATTTTATTACTTACCAACACGATAATATTACAAATTCTACATTCACTTGAGAATGTAAAATGAATTTGTTGTCCCCAATAATTGAATGAAAAGTATGTATAATTTTCTGCTTCAAAAAGATTATTGTTTTTAATTTCATTTTTAAGCTTTTAAGATATTGAGAAAATAGTATTTTGTCAATTGTAGACCATATATTACTTTTGAAATAAAAATCTGCCGAAATAATCAAGGAAGATGCGAGATAGTAAGATTTTAATTTTACAGTAAAATAAGAAAATATGTTAAAGTTTTCGCGTACATACGAAACTTGTTTTTGATCAAAATTAACATTTTCATTTTTGATGTTTAAATATTTCCAATATCAGTTTCTTATTTTATTTATAGACTTTAGAATTTCAATAAAACTAGTTGATGTACCTGACGTTACTCGAGACCCAAAATATTTTCAAAAGTCCATTTAGCATTCATAGCAATCGAAACACAAATTTTAATTGATGAAATAATATATGAAGTAAAATATTTGTGATTTTCCCCAAATTACAAAATGGTTCAAATCGTTTGCAACGTTCATAATAGATTTTGCTTGCTGAGCAAAATACTTACGTGCATTTTTTAAAAAATAGAACGTTTATTCGGGAGCATATAAAGGTTGTTTTAATCACAAATTTTTTGTTCCGCATGTTTTTTTTGTTTATCCCTTTGAGGAGTGATGGTTTCGCTTCTAAAAATTTAAGAATTTATTTTCATAGGCAACCTCTCGCTTTTTGGTGATTCAATTCCCCAAAATAGTTTTCGAATATCCAATAAAGACAGTTAATTTGGGTTGGAATTGCAATTTTCTTTTCTCATAGACTTATACGCGAATAAATTTTTCTTTCTCAGAGAAAAAAAATTTACTTCCTTTCCAGTCAATTTCACAAAAATAAGACTGGGAATCCAGCTAAAGCTTAGTAAAACTTTTTTCTGCTTACTTTTTTTCCAAAATTGGGAAAATAAAAGACATAAGAGGGGAAGTTTGTTACTTATTTCAAATTATTCAACTTGTTTCATTAATTAACCACCGCATGCTTAGAGCCAAAATATCCGAATCTCCTTTTTTTCGAAGAGGTTATGTGTCATGTTTCTTAGAACTGCTGTCATTTATCTGTTTCAATGGTTTTAGCTATATATCTCCCACTTTGACAGCAGGTTGAAAAGAATTCAGAATAATCCCTTTTTTTCACACAATCAATCAGTGTGAGTCTTCTCTCAACAGTGTTCTTTGCTGTCGTATGTGTAGTTCCAACAAAGGCATCAAGGTACGCTCTACAAACAAAGCAAACATCTTAAGAATAGAGGGGAGCAACAATAGTAGTTAGAGGAAACTTGAACAATATTATACGGGCGCATTTAAATTTGCCCCTTGTGTACGTTTGCAACTCTCCCTCACAGTTTGAGTTCAAACAACTTTTTCACAAATGATTGTATTTTTCTATCAATAGATCACTTATCATAAAAATTTACTTCAATTTTACCTTTGGTTAAAAATGTAAATTTTTGTGAGATAAATTGCTCGGAAGTTACTGCGAAAAAACGATTTCGGTTAATTTCAAATTAACTGACTGTTTAATTAACTTTTGGACATAGCAAAGTTGACAATAATGTTTCTCTTGTTTTAAATGAAAAAAGTCAGTTTACAAAATTTGGCTCTAATAGGTCCAGTAACTTAGGAGATATACATATCTACATAAATACTCACAATTAGTTTAATTTATATTAAGATATTAGCTGATATACCCAGCGTTTCTCGGGATTAAAATACTTTCGTGTCTAATATTTTAAGGTGAAAAATACTTTTGTATAAAATACTGTAAAGCACAAAATTTATTTTACCGTCTTAAACGTTTTTTAATTAAAATGGGAATATCAATTGGACCAGACGGTTTTTAAAAATTGCCGATAGCTAATTTTCTCCATGTGTTATTAATATTTGCTATAAAAGTACTTCAACTTTTTTTTACAAATGGTTAGGAATAATAAAGGTTTTAATAGACGTTTTGGGACAAAAATAGAAGATTTTTCATAATTAAAAAGCATGAAAATAAATTAAATCAATAGTTGTGCCTGATAAAATTTTTTAATCAACTCTGCGAATTGTCTTCTTTAAAATTTTTCTTTAAGTTTTCTTCTAGAATTATGTTAATAAATTCTGGCTGCAGTTCTTCGCATGTATTCTTGTTATTTAACAATAAAAACATATTACTGCAAACTGTGTGTAATTATTAATCTTGACAAATTTATTAAAAAGTTAAGAAATAAATGAAACACAAATGAAATTTGTGTCACTAAAAAGCTAATTTTTTAAACTTTAAAATTGAGTACAAGTAATTCTTGTGACTTCATATTTTGGAAAGATATCGCCGAAAAAATGATAAAATATTGCTTAATTTTTAATTTTTTGTGCTTAAAAAATAAAGGATAAGTAGTTCGAAGTCACACCTTTGCCTAGCAACGAAGTATCTATAAATTTGCTAATTTCAAAATGGTCTGCATCTATTCAATTATTTTTTAATTAAATTTTAAAAATTATAAAATCTAAAGGAAAATGGCACAAAGTTGATATCATTGAAAGGTAGACATTTTGAGCCTTAGGATAGTATAAAAATATATCTTGTGGGGCATAAATTTCTCCGAAGTTACTGAAGGAAAATGGCAAAATTTCGGCAATTATTAATTAACTGGATGTTTAAGTAACTTCTGCTCTTTGAAAAGTTGACAGTAATCTTCCTCTTGTCTTAAATAATAAGTTTTCAAAGTCGAAATCGGTCAAATGGTTTTGGAGGAGATGTGGAACATACATACAATGACTTTTATTTATATTAATATTTTCCACGATTTTATTATTTAGACAAAATAAAATTTTAAATACTTTCAAATAGAAAAAAGTTATTTTTAGTTTTTATTGCATTTTAATAAAAGCACTTTTAAAATTTTATATGTACTTTTTTCATATTTCATCAAGCAAGTTTAGAAAATTCAAACTCTGTCATGTGAACCATTAACGATTAATTGTTAACGATCGCTGTAAACATGAGAGAGTTCATTAGTTTCACGAAAATTTATGCCAATTTTAACAATTCTATTAGCTTTTTTCTCGACATTAAAATTGCTGTGAAACATCCAAATATTTAAATCAACGATTAAGTTTATGTTCACCATCACCAAGCGATTCTGATATATGTCTGGCTCTCAGGAATAACGTTATTCCTCTCCCTCAAAAGTTTATTCCCCCAAAAGTGACCACTCAAATTCTAATTGCCAGTGAAAACCACAAAACGACCTTGAGAAGCAGCTGACCAGCTTCGACTATTATGAGCGAGGGGGAAAGCACTAGCTATTTTCTACGTCGGGGCCGCTTTTCGTGCGATAAACAGTGAGCAACTTTCTACGCCGCAGCCGGTTTTAGGGTAACTATCGAAGAACGACTTTTTGCGGCGGAGCCGGTTTTAGAATAGTCATCGGAGAGCGACTTTCTACGTTCCAGTCGGTCGAATTGGGTATTAAATTCCTATATGTTTTCAAGGAACAATGCGTATCAGTTGCAAATTTAAGATAATTCGAAAAAGTTCTGCCAACCTATTCTAACTCTTAAATGTCCAATTTTTTTAAAAATTGATTTCAAAATATTTTTTGACATTAATTTCTTGAATTCATAGAAAAAATACTTTAAAAATCCTATTTTGTTTTAAGTATGGTTTGCGGCTAAAAAAAAGCTTGTTACCCATCGACAACACTGGGCTCTAGTTGAAAAAAACATTTCCTTGATAAATTTCTATAATAAACATAGATGGGTTTTAAGAATTAATAATATTGATAAGGAATTTCCTTCAAAATTGTAAAATAAAATATGGTATTCTCAAGAGTACAAATGAAGCAAAATCGATTCAGCAGCAAGTGGAAAACATCAATTTATTTTTATTTTTTCATCAGCACTCAGGACGCCATCTATATGTTGTAATTTGATATAATAAAATTTTTATGGCAACAACAGGCATTAGATCTTCAGACTTATTCACAAGATTTTAGTAAACAAAATTGGGAATGTTGCTTAAAGTCAACATTGGGCATTTAAAGGTTAAAACCTTTCATCAACATTATCAACAATTCTGCACTCGTCTAATATCAACACCGACCCAACCTACCAGGATAGATGAAAGGCGAGAAAAGGGGCTACTCGTGTGAAAACGTAGATTATTTATTTATTCATTTAATTCTTGGAAGAAATCGCACATAATTAGTATTATTTTACATTGCAAATTCAAGAAATACCTTTCGTTATATAAAACCTACTTGACGACACTCGTCTCCTTCATCCATAGCTTTATAACTGTTATTCTTTTAATGCCAAATATGCATATATGATTTGTGTTTAATTTCTTCATGTTTTTAGATTTTTCAAATCTGATACAAGTATTATATTTGATAAGAATTTTATCTGTAAGGATGCTTTAACAAATACGATATGTGAATAAGAATTTACTATTAGTACATGTGCAAGTTTTCGTGATAAGGATTCTTTAAATTTATATTAAAAGTAAATAAATGCTGAAAATTGGCCCGCTACATAATGTTTTAGGAAACAACTAAAAACTATTTTGACCTTTTATACAAACTTCTTTACCAACGTTAAAAACTAAAACTAAAACGAAACGCATATTCATTATGCTTACGAAATCATTTAAATATTAAATACTCTATTTTAAATATAATGCTGAAACTTTTGTGCCGTGCTATTGAAACAAAGAGCTAAGTCCAAAGAAGACTACACATTCATATGATAATAATCTTAATGAGAATGATGAATTTGAACAGACTGATGAAGATAGTAAAACAATCTTCCTTTAATACGTTCACGCCAGCGTGTATGATCGGTGGCTCGCACTGAAGCTGCGTTCCTACGGCCTGTCTTTCCACGAGTTCCGTCCGCGGTTTGCGTTATTTCCCATCGTCGGAACAGAAGGAATCGATGTGGCTCGTGAGCTTGTAAGTGCATCTGTTGTTTCCCGCTTTATGGAGGTAAATAGCTCCCACATCAAAGGAAGGGGAGTGGCCAGATGGCGTCAGTGGATCCATTCACTCGAGCGCTGTCGGAATACATGCAAAGCCACGAGCCGTAGGAATGGCGTGGCTGTTCGAATTCCACCGACCACTGCCCACAAGTACGAACCTCGAGCGACTCTAGGTTTGACCAAGCCACACGTCGTCGGAACAAGGATTGATATGTCCCATCAGGCGACGCGTACCGACGGTGGCTCGCACTGGAATGTTTCATCAGGCGTTGCGTACCACCAACAGTTTAGTTCGTTTAGTAACAAGAAAAAATTTCCATATAGTTGAAAATTAAAACAATAGAAATTTAACGCATATTAATTCAAAAAGTAGGATTTTAATTCAACTTTGTATTATTAACATAACTTATATATTAAATTCGATAATATAAACATATCAATTCAATATTATAAACATAATTGTTTATTTATTAGTATGCAATTTTTTAAAACATCTCAAAACATGACAGCAATAGTGATAAAAAATAAAGAGTATCAATGGTTACCATTGAAGTAAAATTTCACTTTCACTTTAGTTCGACTCCGCTCAATAAAGCAGAGCGCTCTTAGAGTACCCGCCCATGGGTGAGAAACATGAATTTCAGCGCCGGCGTGAACGTGCTTAGTATAACCAATTGTTCCTTGCATGTCAAAAACGGTGAGAGCTAAAGAAAGCGCCGAAAATATTCACATTTGAGATTCTTATGATAAATATATTTCTTTTGTATCTATAATGATTCACACGTTCTTTGGGTTTTGAATTTGTCGATTTATTTCAGACAGAACAAAATAAAAGTCCCACAATTTTTAGGATGGTTGCGACAATAATCACAAATGTAACCGGTTGTGATGCATTACCAATTCTTCTTTATCGTCTCATGGAACAACACTGAGAGCCCCGAATCATGAAGCTACAACTATATGAAAGTATGTAACTAAAGGAAACTTTCCACCCTTTCACTGCACTCATGTGATAACTCCTCTTGTATATATTTTATATTATACTCGGATTGTAGCCCTCTATGTACTTTTCATTATATTCTTCTTTGTTTATGTATAATTATGTTCCCTTTTATGTGTTTTTATATCTCATGATGTAATTTTTTTTTGCTTCTGCTTTTCAATATAGATTCACATATACTCATCCAACCGACAGGGAGCCGTGTAGGCTCCAAGTTCGGGGGTATGCTCTTGTGTTATGTTGATTTATTTCAATAAAACATTAAATTAACGATGATAATGGCAGAAATTTGCAGCAAAATAAGTCCTCAGTAGTTATTTTGTTACAAATGCAATGCTTATAATTTATTCAGACTTTTCGAATTTATACGAAATTTACCAAATATTGATTTTCAAGCATATTAAAACAATTAGAAGAGTAGAAACTGGTCGATACTTCTCATTATGTATAGATATCATAATTGGTATGAATTTTTTCTTCTTTATTGGAATTTTTTGCTTTCAAAACTTAATTAATAGATCAAATAGATACCATTTATAAAGTTTCTCATATTTTGCAGAATATTGGAAGTTTAGATAAATATAGGTTTTAACTTCCACATGAAAACTATTCATGTTTTTAAACTGTATAATATGTTAAGAAAGTGGAAGACGTTTTTCTACGGAGCTATATCTTCTCCCTGCGATATATTCTTATAAATGTGGTGAAACTAACTAATGATATTATATACCTACTATTGTTAGATGACGTGAACAGTTGGTGATGGATTGCCTCAAACCTGGCGAGATTTTAAGACATTTTAATTAACGTATATTTGATAACATATTTGAATGCATTTGTGTCTTAAGTTTTAAAATCGATTAGCATCTTGTATTAAAACCAAATACGGAAAAAAACAATACGTTTATAAGATATTTGGAATATTTTCTTCAAAAATTATCAACGATACTCCTAACTTCTGAAGACATCTGTCATTTTATTATTCATATATTATTTGAAACTAAACGTTTATATAAATATAAATAGCAATTTTGGAATTCAATTCTTGATCATATAGTGGGAGTTGGGGTAGATTGATACGTGGGAACATTGATACAGTTCTTAAACTTTGATGATTGAAATGACTCAAGATGTTTATATCTCCTCAGATATATGTCACTTGTCGCCCTTAGCACCCGGTAAATTTTTCGTCCATCTTAAGTCAATAATTAATTTATGAATGAATCAAACCTCTAATCTTTTAGTCGAAGTAAATTTTACTCTAAGTATGTGTTGTATGGTTTCTTTCGCTAATTACGATTTCCTGTCAGGGAATCTACTCCAAAGGTAGGAAAAAAACATTTATTTTTCTGAACTATCTTAAGTTTTGAGGTTCTTGGCGTTGATTTTGTGTGACCATTTATTTTAAGTAAAAAAGTCTCTTGGGGCGGATTCATACAATTGACTCCGGGACACATTGATACGCATCTTCTGTGTGTATCAATGCGCGTTAACAGCAACTACTTTACAAAATCTTCTTCAGAAATGGTTTAGTTTAGTTTAGTTATATTAACGTCCCGTTTTGGAGCAACACGAGAGCTATTTTGGGACTGACCTCGTAATTTTAAATCATGGTCAGATGACGAGGACGACACCTGAGCTGGCACCCCCCTCTTCAAACTTCCACGCCTCACCAACGGGAGGACGTTTGGCCACTGCGTATGATTTAGCGTGCAACAGGCCCCATACACGGCGGATCTTTGGTGGAATCGGGTCTCGAACCTGGAACCCTCCGGCTCCAAAGCCGAGACCTTACCACTAGGCCACCGCGGCCTACTCTTCAGAAATGAAAAAAAAACATTAAAATGAATTATCTAAGAAAAACACGCGATTAAGCAATTGTTATCAAATCTATTAAAACAGTTTGAATTTCATTGTAAAAATTTAAAAAATGTTGGAAATTTAGTTTTAATTATTTTTTACGAAATTTAATTAATATCATTAAAAAAATAATCTTTTGCATTTTTAGATGGTGTGAAAATTATTTTTGTGCCTAATTATTTTCGTAAGTCATCAAGGAAGAACGCGAAAATTTCCCTTAATTTTTAATTCATTAAAATCTCAAAAACCGGCTTCGAGGTATACATTCTCTCCCTCCAAAGTATATTTGCACACATAGACACACATTTTTCTGTATTATTTTTAGAGAAAAATTATTTTTTGAGGCATTATTGTTTAAATTTTCCAATCTCATTAAAAATGTTGAAATTTTATTAAAATATAAGTTTGTTTCTTTGTTAAACTTTTAAAACTTGATTTGGATTATAAAGTTTATTGATAAAACAAATTTTGTTTTGATCTCAGATCTATTAACCATCATTATTTTCGATATTTCCATGTGTATCAATGCACTCATTGTATGGGACAGATTGATACGATTCCATTTTTAGGAAAAAAATTGTAATAAATATTTTCTTATTTCATTTATAACCAAAACTTGACTAAAATCCTATATTAGATTAAGAAATGCATATATATAGTGCATTAGTTCTAATTATTTCCATTAGTAACATCATTTTTTAGCTTTCCTGAAAAAAGTGTATCAATGTCCCCCTGTTCCCCCTATTTGTTTATTCAGAATATGAAACAAAAGGTCAAAGCAGAATTCGTTTCTGAGACAAAATGATCAAAGCAGAATTCGTTTATGTGATAAATTTTAATAGAATTAAATTTGAATGCATTAGCATTTTATCTCGCATTATAACATAATATGGATAATATTTTTAGAAAATTAAAATCGAAAAATCTAATAAAAATTCTAATCTAATCTAACTTTGAAACATGCTTCCAATACTCATGTAAGTGCGGCATTTATTTCAAAATAAAATGCGCTCGAGGAATGTTACTTAAAATTAGAGAAAATATGCGTAAAATGCATAGCATAACATTTTTTGAAAAATAAGCAAAATTTAGCATTTTCTAAGCCTTACTTTTTAACAAATTTTGCGCGGTATATGAATGGGATGCAAACTCAAAAAAAAAAATGTTCCAGACAATGCATATGTTACGGTCAATGTGGGTAATCTGTTATTATGCATAATCACCGCGGTAATTATGCATAATAACCACATAAAGATCTGGTTATTATGCATAATAACGGATTTACCACATTGGCCTTAACATATCTCTACTACTAATAAAGGAGAATGTATGTGAGTGTGTTGGCACTCTACAGACCAGACCGCGGGACTTAGAGCTACGAAATTTGGCATAAATATATTTTGGAGGGTGGGAATGTGTACCTCTAAGTCCTTTTTTGAAATTTTAATTAGAATTTTAATTAATTAAAAATAAAAGAAATGTTGGCGTTTTTCCTTAATAACTTCCGAAAATAATACAACACAAAAATCATTTTTACACTATCTGAAATCGCAAAAAATACCTTTCCATTGAAATGAATTAAGTAGACGTACAATTTTTTCTCTAATTTTAAAAATATTTTTTGGCGTAATTTACAACAACACTTTTTATTGTTGCAACGCGATTCAAATCTTTTTCATTGTTTAAGCAAATATTTATTTGCATGTTTCTCTTCCGTTGTTAAAAGCTAAGGTAATATCTTAATGTTAACTGATATGTACTGATTTAATCAGTACAATTTCTTCCGAGAAATTTTAAAGTTAAAATCAAATGCATATTTTGCAAGAGGAATAAGAGAGTGAAGTTGATGCCGACAACGGGCAATTGTAGGCGACGTGACACAGAAAGTTACTCGACTCCATTAGGTACGTTCATGCAAACAACGAACAGAATAGATGCAAGGCTATTTAAAGAACATGGGTTAAATGTCTATCAAAATTTGATATTTAAACTTAATTTTTTAAAGGAACCATGAATATCAATTTATACAAAAGAGATTCAGTTGAAACTATAATCCCGGCGAACAAGCTGGTCGCCGAAGGAGGCTAGTATACTATAAAAGAAAAGATGAATGAATACTGATGATATCTATTGATCTGTCCAACTTATCTAAACTGGTACGTATGTTATATTTTTGAAAACACAGTTTTAAATTCGGTAATTCGGAAAAACGCATTTTTACGTTTACAGTCTCCAAAATGTGAATAGTTAAAACTCGTGAAGCATTCTTTTTCGAAACCGTTTTGAAACAGATTTATAATTTTATTTTATTGTTTCAAAATTCCATTCCACCCTTTGACGCACTCAATACAGACCTAAAAGTTTATTCTATCAGAGATAGGATAGAGCAATTTTTCAAATCATATTTTCCGCTAGACCTTCTGATGCTATTCTAGAGTGCATTTTCATTGTTTTGAAGCTCTCGACGCCTTCATTCAGCAGGGACTGTGAGCTCGAGTTTCAAATTCTAGCGGAGAGGAAATCCAATGAAAGATCTGTTCTGTATTCAGGAAGCATCAGCGATTGGAAGGGAGTGGAATTTCCTGTTGTTTGCTGTGTCTCTCGGAAAAAACGGAGGTGCGAAGCTGAATGCATTTTGATCACTCTCGAAACTCAAGCGGATAGACGTAGAAATCACCAATTCGAGTGGTGGCACTTTTAGTGTTCGAAGAAATGATGTATAACGACAACATTTTTGTTATTAAACACTTCTATTTGACCTGATCTGTTTCATGTTTGTAAAAATGAAATTTTGCAATCGAATTTCCAGACACTTCCTGATGCTGTAGTTTCAAATGGTGTCCACTTTTGTGACCTAAATGACAATATACTGTTTTAAAATTTCGGAGCTTAGTTATCAGTTAATCGATTAATTTAATTAAATTTTGTTTCCATACCATGGTACAACCATGTCATAAATTTGAGAAACATTACATTTCTAGATTCCATAGTGTTCATAATAATGAATTATAAATTAAAGAACAATAGTTAAAAATTAATTATAATAAAAATTTCTACTTTTTAGTACATTAATAATTGTGTGTTTTTAAAAACTGTTTTTATTAAAATTATTATTTTGGGATTAAGATTCACTTCAATATGATGCCTCAAGTTGTGAGTAAATATATTGAGAAAGGTATAAGGGTCATTCGCGTGAAAAAGGTACAAAATTCTAAAAAAAAAATATTTTACAAAAGTATGTAAAAAATAAAAATTGCATGGATTTTTCCATTTAGGCTTAATAAATAACCTTATATTAGTGGTTAAGTTTTCTATTTTATTTTTCACTGTTTTTTTTTTAGTTTTAAAATTTTTGACCTGTCTACGAAGGAGACATGATAGTCAACGGAACTTTTACATTTTAAACGAAAGCATACTTGACTAATTATTGGGCAGATTTGGTACAGGTCTATTTCTTATAATTAAACAATATAATTCGTTATTAAAAACCAGTGCAAGAAAACTCAACATTTTAAAATAAATAGCACTTTTTAAATAATGGCACTGACTGTGCATTAGTTAAATAATATTTACAAACAATTTCAAACGAATGAAAGTCAGCATTTTGCAGGAAAGTAATCAATTATATACTTGATTAAGAAATATCATATGTTTACTTATTAATAAAAAATCTAGTAAGTCTCGTAATAAGTTTTTTCTACTCTCTTCTCTTCTGAATTTGAGAATCTGACTGCTTTGTCTTTTTATTTTTTTTTGATATTCCCATTTTTCTAAAAATAAATTTAGCTGTTAAAATGTTTTTCTACATTATTGAAGCTTTAATATTATAAATATTCTATACGAATTGCTTACCTTAATTCTTTCGAGAATATAATTTTAATTTTAATTTTTAAAAAATACAAAAGGAAATCACTAAATTTCATAAAAAATATCTACCAAAAAAATTATACTTGATATTATTTTAATTTATAAAACTATCACGATTTTTGGGATTTTGCATCTTTCATTGACAATGCCATCCTTTCCGTGGATATGCTGTGTCCGCGGAGGGGAATTTCACGGAGGAGACAAAAAGTTTCGAATTTTTAAGTGCTTTGGTTTTAGTGTGGCTAAACTGGTACAATTATTTTTATTAAATTCGATACTAAACCTATCAAAATTGTGTATTTTAATTATAAATTAGATTTTTCTTTACTTATTTATGATGTCCACGTAATGGACGCTGAGAACTTTACTAAGATCTAAATGGAACTAATATAAATTGGAATATATTCAATAAATTCGAAATTTTTCCTTAAAGAACAAATTGTCTGCCTCTCTCTCTTTCATGATGATTTGACATGAGCTGCCATTTATGATATTTTTTAAGTTATTGGGGAGATGTATTTGACTGTGGGCAAAGTGTAAAAACTAATTACTAAGTAAAAATAATTTTTAAGTTAGGTTAGACCTTAACTAGAGACTTTAGACTAGTTAATGCTGAAAAAAATTGCTTGAGTGTCAGTAAATATTATTTTGAATTTCATGTGTAGGGACGTCCGCGGAGGGGACTTTTGTCTTATATTCATTGAAAAATGAGAGATAAATAGTAAAACTATTTTAGTAGAAACGTATTGAATAGTTTCCTTAAAACTTAAATTATACGTATGAACAAAAACGTTAGGACATTTGTTGCACTTTCTAATTTTTATCACCTCGGAACTGTAAAAAGCACCTTTTCCTGAGAATGACCCATAAACGTAACTCAGCGCACTGCTTAAAATTTGTTTTATGTTATGTATGAATAAGCAATCACTCGAACAAATTGCGTATTTCACAAACAGTGATATTTTGGAGTACTTATTTGACATCATTTTACAAAATAAAAGTTTTCTTCTTATGATAGTTTCGGAAATTTTACAGTTTCATAACACAAGATTCTTTCTATTAATTACTATCCACGCAATGCATTTCAAAACATTATTATGAATACCAAATTATTGATATATTAAATTATAATTTCAATAAATATGTAATGGATAGATTGTTTCCATTTCTTTATTCATTTTTCAAAATGAATAATTTATTCTCCAACTGAACTAACAGATGAATAAATTACTTAATCTTTAAAGATAATTGTTAGAAAATTTGGCATTTAAGTTATGAAATAACTTACTATAAGATTCGGAGCATTATTTCCTCAATGTTTTGAGTCATTGCTATGAACAAATCGCTTCACTTGACGTCTAAATTCCGGGTTATTTAATTGGAGTCATATGATTTTATCTATACGATAACCGCAGCTGATATGTAGATGTACTAAATGTTAGCAGAGTACTTGTCTTTAATAAGTGTCTATCATCCAGTCTGGGGCATATGGGACAGGTCTCTCTTACTCCGGGCCCCACTCCGTGAGGTGGAAGTGTTGTAACTGTAAATATGTTCTTAAGGTATCCGACTGGTTTAAAATCGCCGTTTCTGATAAAATTATCAAAAAAATTTTATGACTTAATTTTGAAGCCTGTTTAATCAGCTTTCTAAAACTGTATCACCTTTTACTCTACGTGAATTACAAATGGAGTTACAGCTGTTTTGTTACCGAACTGTAAGCATTATTTTATGTTGCATGAAAACTTTAAATGTGTTTTCTGAGAAATGATATTTTTGAGGAAAACTGTCGACCGTAACATTGATTTCTCTAACAGTTATTCAAGTATTGATATGAAATTTTCTGAGATTGTTTTCTGTAATATGCTTAATGTTTCCGTCTAAAAACTAAGGTCAATTTTGAAATCAAGCATTATTTTTAAGTACTTAAATATAAACGAAAAGCATTTTTTATGAAAAATTACCAGTTTAGTAACTATGCTCATTATGTAACTATGCTATATCTCAAAACTATCTTGAAGTACAAGAAATATTTTAGAGCATAACACAGATAACTGTCTTAAAAATGTACTTCTACAAGGATTTATGTATATTTAGAATACGACTTTGTCTACGGCTGTTAGCGCAAGGCTAATATTTTAGTCATTTTTCTTCAAATTTCTCAGTTTTTTTAAAAAAAATATTATTTTGAAAGCCTAATCTTACAATATTTTCGTAGTTTTAAAACATATGCCGTTGAAAAATAACATTAAAAAATATATATAAGTTATTTTTCAAATAAATGTCTCCGAACACAGTCGGATACCTTAAAGTGTGTTCGTCCCAATAAATGATTTTTAACGTATTCTTTCGTCATTCCTGATGTTACTGGATTGCTCTGTCATTCATCGAAATTTCGATATAAGGGCCAGAGAGTTTCTGGACATAACTTACCATCTAGCAGCAGCCTTTTCCTAACAAGAATTATAAATCAAGCTACCTGTCCCTAACAATAATTTTAATAATTTACAAATAAAAAAATATTACAATGTAGTACTTTGCCTTTTTTTTGCTTACTTGATATTAAGTTTTTTAACTTTAAATAAGCTCTAGCTGCTTCTTTCTAAATCTCTAAATTTTAAATGCTTTATTGTACCTTTAGTCTGAAAATATTAAGAACAAAATATTAGAGTTAATGTATTCAAACTTTTCTAGACGTAGTCTAAATAAAAAATCTGTGATCGGCGTTTATTTCCAGAATTCTTACTTTTTAGATTTGTCTGGACAAGACAAATAAATGGCGCACTGATTTTGTTTCTCTATGTCGCCATATGCCCTTATTTCTTTCATGCTCTTAAACTTCTGGATATTATTAAAACTTTAAAAGAAAACTCCGATATTTTCGAAAAACTTCTTTCCAAATTTGCATAGTATTTTCAGGAATTTTTAAAAAGCTACTTCCTGAAAAAAAATTGCGTAGAAGTTTATAATTTAAAAGTGGATTCTTTGCATTCTGTTTTGAATGTCTGATTCTCTTCAGAATATATTACTTACAATTCTTTTCAAATATACCATACTTCTTTTTTGTATTATTCTCTACATGTTTAAATAATTTATATTTTAAGTCTTCCTTTTTGTCTTATTAGATGCACCGCTTTTATTATGATAAATATAAATTGAGGTATCATCTTTCTAAGATTTAGATACTTCGATATTTCAAAGCATTATTCTCCAATTTGTAGGATATTTCTTGAATACAATAGTATAAATAATGAAATTCATGTATTATTCATGTTTAGGAACAACTTTAAGCATAATTTTATCATCTCTGTAATAAAAATTACTATCGATTCCAATTTTAATTTGATCTTCAACTAAAAATGTTGTTATTCGAACTGAAATTGTTATGGAAATTTAGTCAATATTATCATTTACATATTTCAAATATGCAGACTCATAGCATTTTCATTTGATTTATAGTGCTATGTCTAACTTGTGTCTCGTCGAATTCTTGAAAACAATTTCCAAGGTAATGGAAACATTAAACATCGTTAGGCAGTATTATTTTTAATGAAAATATTATTGTTTGTGAAATAAAATAAGGGATACATTCATATGGCGTCACAGTCATATAACAAACGGAACTGCACTTGTCCCGACATAGCGCAGTGACGTCAAGTCATTCTTTCTTGCAAGATACTGAATGGATTTCAAAATTAAATGAAGCCCACTCTCACGACGTCACAGTCACGTGAACATATCATCTAACTGATTTTGTGTTACAATTTTTCTCCTGTATTATATGCAGAGTATTTCAAAATTAATTTCGCGTAATTTAGATATATTTCGTAAGAGCATGAATTGATTCCATTTTCGCTACTCATTTAACGTCTGTAACGTGAGCATGAATTGATTCCATTTCCAGCTACTCATTTAACGTCTGTAACGTGAGCATGATGTGATTCCATTCTCGCTACTCATTTACCTCGTAACGTGAGCATGAATTGATTCCATTTTCGTTACTCATTTAACGTCTGTAACGTGAGCATGAATTGATTCCATTCTCGCTACTCATTTAACGTCTGTAACGTGAGCATGAATAGATTCCATTTTCGCTACTCATTTAACGTCTGTAACGTGAGCATGAATTGATTCCATTCTCGCTACTCATTTAACGTCTGTAACGTGAGCATGAATTGATTGCACTCATTTAACGTCTAACGTGAGCATGAATTGATTCCATTTTCGCTACTCATTTAACGTCTGTAACGTGAGAATGAATCGATTCTGGTTTTTTTTCATGTATTTGGGTTTATATGGTAGTAAATTGAGCTTGGGCTTTTATAATAACATTTAAGAATCATTGTCTTTCGTAGGCGATAGTTATTTTTTAAAACTGAAAAAGTTATATTTTTTTCATCCATTGGAAAGCACTTCAATCCTTCATGCGCGCGATTTTTATATGTAGGATGGGGAGTTATGGCTTACCGGTGTCTAGAGAACTTTAACTGAAATAGAATAAACGTTAGTTTCAAACTAAAACATTTATTTTAGATTCTGCTAGTTAAGATTATATACAAACATATTCACAGTATTAAAGGTTGAAACAGATTTAGTTCAATAAAAGAATGAATGAACTACCACATTAAAATATAATAGTTGTGAAGCCACACGAAATGCACGAGAGATTAACTAGAGATACGAGAGATATGTCACATCCTAACCTCTTCCCCTCAGCAGTTCACATCACACCTCGACGATGGAAGAAAGACTACTGAGGCCCCATCAACGGTCCTCAGCGTTCGGACATTCAGACACAGAGTGCATTCAGACATATGCAGCGGCAGAAACTGTCTCTTCTCACTTTACCGTTCACTCAAGCTGCCCTCTAGGTGTAGCAGTGCAATGTAATATTGTGCGGCAAATAAATACAGGCAATACAAGACTCTTCCACATGTATAGCATGGTTTTGACGAGATGGGAATGTCAATCATATGTCGCATATCGGAAAAACAGCCGAATTGCTCAATGGAGCAATTCGTGTAAGGTCACACCGCATGCCATTTAACTGCAGAATACCAAGCTGTTCTGTGAAATTTGAACCTGACAGAAGCGTATTCGATTCCAAAATGGTGCAAACTACTAATTATATATCAAGTAATAATATTATACTTCATAAAATATATGATATAATCTATACTTTATTTAATAATATCTATTTTTTAAACAAAAATTATTTGCGCAATTTTTATGGTGAAAAAAAGCAAAGTTTTTATTGTATTCTGATAGCATTTTTCTTTGAGAAGTTAAAAATAAGAAAATAAACTGTACTAACTCTTCAAGAAAAGATTTTTATCAGTAGCCTCAGTAGACTTTCTGGGTGTCAGAGTAAACTTTGTGACACTGATAACATGGAACTAGATAGACAGAACACAAAATTATTCAATACTAATATCAACACTTTTAAATTCAGAGGTCTCAAGGGGATTTTTCTTGTGTACTAGAACTGAAAGACATCTTACATATTTTTTATATTTTCAAAACAATTAATAATGCTTATCTAAGGAAAGAAAATGAAACAATCCAGTCAGAAAATTTTTCCATTCGTGTATTTTTATATACAGAGTGTTCCGGACCACAATGTAAAAATTTAGAGGGAAGGTAGGGAAAATCGTTAGGAATCATTATCACACAGAAAAGCATTGTCGGGAATGTCACCCTTAAGTGATGAAGAGACATAAAAACACAGTAAGGACACAATACAGAAAGAAGTGTAAAGCGCTTTATTTCCTCCAAAAGAGAGTACAATAATACTTACGAGAATCACAGGAGATGTTCAAAGCTTCGCCCAGTTGCATTGATGCATGCATGACTTCAGGGTCTCATGTATTGCCGGACATTTTCGAAATTAAGGGACATTTCGCGGATCGCAGCAGCAACAATGACAATTCGTGCCACCAAATCCATGTCAGAATCTAATGGGGTTTCTTACACAGCTGCCTTCAAGGCACCTCCAGAAAAAACTGAAGAGGAGATAAATCATGTGATTGGAGTGCCAAGCAACGGGAACACCAAGCACAATCCATCTACATTGAAACAACCGGTATCCTGCATCGGTACTGTAAAGAATCTATGATCAAAGAGGTTCTGATGCACATTAGCGAACATTTGGCTATTTGGCACGCACCTCGTTGGAAATCTTACCCAATTTAATTGTACAGCAGCTCGTCCATCTCCGTTAGATTGGCCATATAAAAACTGAATATTGGTCAACTAGGCGTTCGTGAAACGATTCATGTTGACCGCGCTCCCTCGATATCTACAATGAGGAATCCATGCATGCCGACCTCTCAAGGTCGCGTACAGCGCCACCTATTCATTTCCGAACATGCTTCCTGTATGTTATGATTCCTCTCAATGTTCTCAACCTTCCCTCCAAGTTTGAACGTGGATTTCAGGAACACCCTGTGAGATTTCTATAGATGCGTCTGAATTAAAATAAAATTGTAGCTATTCAATTGGAGGTAAACGGTAATCATGGTTCTTGCATTTGGGTGAGAAAAGTACGTTTTTTCCAGTATCTTTTTTCTTTATCAGTTGCAAGAAATACGATGATGGTAGGTCAAAATGTCTACTTTGTTCCCTTATCAACAAACACTGCAGAAAATAGAATTTTTTAAAACTTATGCCCCCCGGTAGCTAGAGTCATAGTGTATACGTATAGTAATATTGAATAAGAACAAATCACATAAATAAAATTTATTTCTCAACGAATTTAATGCTAGGAAAATACATGTTGTATTGTTTAAAATTTTTTTTTTAATTTTCAAAAACATTATTAATAACAGGAATTTATTAAATCTGAATAAGAGTCAGATTTTAATGTAAATCCAAAAAGAAAGGCGAAAAAAAAAACACTACATTTGTATATAAATTTAAGACGAAAATCAAGAAGTCACCCTTGATTTTAAAATCATTCAACTCACCAATATTTTTTCATCTAATTTTAATTAATTCAGAAAAGTTTTATTGATAAAAATGATTTACTTATGGAACTCAGAAAAATGCTTTGTTTCATACAATGTTATAATCGCTTTCATTAAATAGCCGAATTTAGTTACTAAGAATAATTCTTATGCATATCTTTGAAAAAGCGGTTACAAAAAATTGGCATTTCTTTAAATTACGGTAAAAAAACAAGAATGAAAGAAAAGGAATTTCAATGCGTAAAAATACCTCGATATAACGCTTATTTGAGGTAATTCATATAATTACATCACTATCAACATTCTTTTATAGCAATGCAGACTCATAAAATGTTAGGCTTACTGAAAAAAAGGGATTTTTTTTCGGTTCATTACGAAAGGAATCGAGATCGAAATAACTTTTTTCCCTACAAGAGAATCAGAATTTCCAGCTTTAAAAAGATTTAACAATCACTTCAGAGCGAAAAGTGATTACTCTATTCGAAGGCAATAAAAACCCTTCAAGTTGAAAGAAAGTTCAATTGTCTACCCTCGATCCAATTATTTTTGTGATGCTTGTTTTTCAATTCGCGTCCTTAGACTTTTGTCTTGACTTAAAATCACATTTATTCGAAAGAAAAGAAAGTATTTATATAAAAAAATCCAATTTTCAACAAATACTTAACAATTGGATCTGATGTTTGTCTTACCTTCTTAGATATCAAATTTATTTGAATTTTCTGGAAAAATAAGAAAGATGCTTATGCGTAGTAGACGCAATACATATTGCTTGAGTATTTCAAAAAAAATCGAATTCATATCCAAGAACCTGCTTTTACTCTTCACATGACTATTTATTCATTGTGTTATATGACAATATAATCATAGTGTCATTCCAATTCGAAATATGCATATCTACTTTCTGTTGAATAATAATTCTGATAACTTGAATGCAGATTTTGAATTCATGAATATTACAGAGCTCCTTCCTAACTAAAACTTGGGCGTGCAATCTCTGAGAACAAATAACTAATTATACCTGTAAGAATTGCAATAACTACCAATTTTATATGTAACATATAACAAATACACCATATAGACAAATGTTCTCTTAGAATTTTATACGGCGAAACTTATCTGAGCTACATGTAGGTCCCTGCCAGTTGAATAATGACATGTAAATGATTAGCTGGTAGAAATGGGAATCTAATCGTACCAAATAATTCAGTTTAATGGTAACGTCGATAGTCATTGTTCCCTCCGAATGAATTCAGTAATTGCGAATCATCAACTAATCAAAACATATAACGTAGCTAATTTTAGACTAGACTAGTCGACTTTCGTAACCAGCTTGATCGTTCGGAATAATGGCTTTCCTATCAGTTGAACACAACGGAAAGCATAATTATTTAAAATTTTCCTTTTATTACTTGATACGAAAAATATAAGTTTAATGAAAATTTAAATTTTTGCGAAAATGGCATACCTATCTATAAGCATGTTTTCAAAATAAAAACACGTGTTTAACACTTTAACTGTTTTAGGTAAATATCTATGTATGACAGAATTTAACTGTAAAAATTTAACAAATTACAAAAATTTAGAGAAATTACAAAATAACCTATTTCATCATAAAGCTGCATGGAAAAATAAAATAATGTTTTGGAAAACAAAATTAAATAACCTGATAAAAAATAAGATTTCAAAAAAAACTCTATCAAGAAAAAATATTTAAATGTCAATAAAAAATAGTTATACGCCATAATTTCCATATATTAAATTTCGTAAAGAGTAAAAGTTTTCTTCCCTGGTGTCTTTCTTATGATGTCAAAAGCGAAAAAAAAAAAATCAACTTAGAATCAGAATCAGCTCAAAAGAATTATATTATTAAAATTTTCAATTTGAATCTACAGGAAAAATATTTCAATGAATAAAACTTAATAATTGAAATGAAAATTTCTTCATTCAAATACGCTTGAGCTGAAAAGCAGATTTTACAATGTGTCTGACTGTAAGAAAGTGAATATCTACTTTGCAGTTAGTGGATATATAAAGGGAAACTTAGTTAATCATAGCTCTAACAACAGAACATAATATTACGATTAAATGATTTGATTGAACGGTGAAATTAATTAATAAATTAATATCAATAAAAAGATAATATTTTTAAGTCCATTTCGTGTGCATGTGAACGTAATAACTGAAAAACGTAATAAGACAAGAAAACGAAATTTGTTAAGTTGTCCGAGATATTTGCGATAACCAGAAATATTTAGCAATGCAAGCAATGTAATTATTACAGTTTGAATACTGAATAAGGAATACAGGAATAGAGTATATTGGAGAGGAAATTTTCAGAAACTGATGATTTCTTTAATACTATGTATAAAAAAGTTAATAGGAAAAAATTATCTAAAAGTAATAATATCTGAAAATGTGAAATACATTTTTGTGCAAACAAAGGGAGTATCATACATGTTGCTTTTGAATGAAATAAATCGATAAAACTATAGAGCACCTTTTTATTTACACAAACGCTTCATAAAAGGACAGAAAATCAAATATTGAACTTTCAAAAACATTTATTTTGAGTTTACTTAAATTCTTACAAATGTTTTCTTAAAAAATAAGTTTGACTTTAAGTGAGTTTTGAATTTAAAAGGCGTATCAAATACTTCTCTTTCGTTTTATTAGTTTCAAAGAAAAACAAGCTGTTATCTGCATTTAAAGATGAAGCGTCAAAAGCTTCGGAATCAGAAATATTGACATTGGGTTATTTGTTTTTGCCAAATACGAAGAAAACAACTTGACTGGAAAAGTGAAAATAAAAGTGGTTAAAAAATGTTTTGCGTATTAAAATGTTACCTTTAAATTTGAAAACACAGTTCTTCATACTTGAACAAAACATTTTGAAAAGGTCGACAAAAATATTTTACTAAAGAAGCATCGGAAAAATTAAAAGTATCTGAATTTAAGGTTTTGTTAAACCCCTGGGTTTAAAGTTTCACCGTTCCTTAGCTTACAGAAGTAGTTATTTTCACTTCTTTTTTTGTGAGTTCAGTTTCTTGTCTTTTATGAAATGCTAATTTTCAGGGTGTTCGAAAAAGTGCGGTTGATATTTAAAAAGAAACAGGAAACTAACTAGTAACTAAAATTATTTTTGCAGCAGATTATTGAGTAATGTAACGAATTTTAGATTGTAAGCTTTTCTGAATTAATAAACCCAGCTTCAATAATCGTCAGTCACTGGAAATTTTTCTGAAATCGCAAACACTGCTCTCTAAACGTCTACCACCAACAGCAATAACATATCGCACGCAAAATACGAAATTGCCAACGACTTTTATCACGTCTTCAAAGGAATTAAAGCAAGGGTTTATAAGAGGCCAATATTGTCTGGACAATAAATTCGCGCATGCGCGGAAAGAAGATCATGTATGTGCAGAAAGAGCGGACAGTGGCACGTTCTTGTCCCAACGGGACAACTACATGCTATTGTCCATCAATATTGGCTTCGTGTAAACCCACATTTAATTTGGTGCAGTTCCGCAAAAGCAATGAAATTTTCTTGAGAATAGTTTTCATAGAGAATCCTCTCAAGAAAAATCATACTGAATGATACAGATCAATGCGAAGACGAAACCTTGCGATTGCAGACAGCACACTGATAGTTTAACGCAGCTATAAAAATACTAGAAGATCTGTGACCATCTGAGACGGCTTTTAGCCCTTCAAACATATCTCATATCCCATTGTCACAGAGTTACTAACAAAAGTTATAGTAGAAAATCTCATGTACATTGGCAGAGTGTTTAAGAAATAAAAAAATGCACAAAAAAACCCAGAACTGATGAATCAATTGACACTAACCTTCATTTAATAATAACCTTACTTTTAACAATTACTTTCGTTTCGTCCGAGAAAAAATAACGCAAAATCCACTAACAAAAAAGATACATTAAGAATTACAAAATAAAAAAATACTGATATAAAATATTTGCAATAACATGCTCCCCTAATTCAAATCATTAAGTAAAGGGAGCCTTTCAGTATAAGAACGATTAAGGAATAAACATTAAATGCAAAATATATAGAAAGAATCCTTTTAACCAAAAGTATTCTACGCTAACTTCCAAATGATCCTTGAAGTGAGGGTAATGGATTAGCACAAATCAAAAAGAAATAAAACTGCTAACTTGGCTCAATTTATATATAAAATGCCATGAATCAATTGCCACGAACTTTCGTTTTCATAAATAACTTTACTTTAATTTTACCGAGGGTATAATGAAACAGAACCAGCATGAAAAAATAAATTTACGACCCCATAACTAATTTTTAATTTTGCTTAGATTTAATGGAAAAAAAAACCTGTCCGAGTTGTTTCCAGCCAAAACGAAATCGTGATTTGCTCCTCCGAAAATGACGCAGCTAAAGAGGCGGAGTTATTTTTAACTCCTCCCGGAGCGTTACTTCCACGTCTGGCCTTTTATTAATATAGATTTCTCCAGGAAAGACAAAAAGTGAGGTTCTATGATGTTTCCCACTGTCTCCGCGTAAACCACGGCAATGTAGAGCCACCAGATTGGGACATTTGTAGCTAATATAAAACAACGAATTAACTACAAATATTGATCCCCCTCGTTTATATCCTGCAATAATAACTTCAGTAACTTCACTGGCTTGTTTATTATTCCATTGAACAATTATCATTGCATTGGGGACACCCCGTATGAACTTGCTTCCCAAAGTCAAAAACATTAAGGGAACTGGGACGTTATGCACCTTATAAAATCATTTTTTAAATTTTAGCTTAAAAAAATAGAGGATCTTTGCAGATTCCGGCAATGTATAGTATGTATAGGTTTGAAATGCTGAAAGACATTAAATTAAAATTTAAAAATGCAAGCAAATAAAAACAAAGGTATTCCTGTAAATTTGTTTTTTGCAGTTTTTTCCAAATTTAGATGCACATAGAAAAACAATTCTTTTCATTGTATATGAATGAAATTTTATATTATAATACATATAACCATCAAGCGCCTGTTAATTCTTGTTTCATACGTTTCTGAGCAGTAATTTAATTTTAAGGTGATATTTTTAGTAAAAAATATCACTTATTTTTTAGATTTTCTAGTTATAATGTTATTCAATAAAATTTTTTAAATTTTTATTTCAAATGTATTATATTAAATATAAGTTCTCTGTAATTATTAAGCTTTTATTCACATATTATGTTAATTTTGGAGTGATTTTAAATAGAACTTTTTTTCCTGAACGTACCAATGTGAAGCTATGCTATTTGCTATATGTTCTATAGGACAGCATTTTCGACTTGCTATTAAAAAATAAATACTTTAAGATACAAGTATTTTTAAGATGTTTTGTATTGAAAACATCATATTCTTTCTATATGCACTATGTTTTAATTAAGATATAATTTTTACTCTGAAAAAATTCCTTTGTTTGTAACTGAAATCTCGACTGTTTTCGTTGTCAAAAATGTCCCAGTTCCCTTAAAAATTTATGGGATATTTTAAAATTCGATTTTTTTACAATTCTTTTCAATAACTATTAAATTGAAAAAATGTCAAAATTAGTCAAAGAATTATCCAATTAAATAAAAATCACAGCAAATTATTCAAAATTAAAGGAACATAATTTTTTTTCAAAATATCTCTGGCTAAAGTATTATTACCTCTAGAAAACAAATATTGAATCGATGCATTCATTATTATTGTAAAATTCTGAATACGTTGCATAAACATCTGTCTCTTTCTTCCCTTCTAAAGTTTTTCTTTATAAGTACAGTAACAATTTCGCTTATTTTCATCCTAGTAAATAGTTTTTCTTTGAGATATATCAACGTTTGACATGTAATTAAGGTGGTTATACTAAGGAACATTATTGAAAATCTCATTGCTGAAATATGAATATTTTATAGACTAGTGTAAAAATAGTGGAAATAGAAAAATCGAAACAAAAATGAAATTGTAGGTAAAGTAATAAAAAAGAGGTTGTCTCTGAAGCTTCAAATATTTTTAAGGCGATTAAGCGTGTTTTTTCGTAAACTATCACTGAAATTCCATGAAAATCAGATAATTCTTTTAGAGTAATTAACATTAAATCGAAGCATTTGAAAAAAAATGGCCAGTTGATAAAAAGAAGCCCAACATAAAGAATTCGAACTGTTTTCCATATGAATGGTAGATTTCTTCAAGTAACGACCCTTCTGAAGTTAAAAGAGGTTTATTGAAGGTGCTCTCGATAGTTTAAGAATTGGTCGGATGACTAAAAAGCTATATGGAATGTTATACACTTTCTAAACTTTTACAATACACCAACAGTAGTATTATTGACCCATGGCGAGTTTCATTTCCATCAGTCCAGGAACACGAGTTAATCGTCTGTGGAGCACAATTCGATCCTGTGGTCTTCTATGCAAGAATCCATGTCACTCACCCTGCAGAAAACACAAGAATTAAGTAAAAAGATGACAGTCTATTAAAAAAACAAAGATATAGACGTCAAATATAAAAAAAAGTTTTATAATTTCTAATTTCTTTAATTTTAAGCAATAATTTCTTAAATTTCGAATTTCAAATTAAAAAAGTCTTCTTTTCAGTTTTTGTATCAGCTTTTCAGTACAATTTAGTTCCTCAAGGTCTAAAACCTCACAATTTTTTGACAAGAATAAGTAAGAAAAAAATATTTTTACAAGTCTCATGCAGTTTTATAAAAATGTTTGAAGATATTTTGTGAAACACAATGCGATTCAGTGTCAATTGCCAAACAAGAAGTCCAAAGAGAAGAAGAAAGAAACTTATTAAAGTGTTTTTGCGTATCTAACTTACTCAGCTGTCTACAAAACATGCTTTAAAGAAGCCTTCATCTTTCTGATCGGACAGGGAAAGAAAAACCAACTGTCAGAGGAGCTTGTTAGCAAGAGCGAGAATTCAAACATCGGAGAAGTCACAAGTAACATTAGAAGGTCCTGATTACAAGAGAAATCCTTACAGATTGCTCCAAGATAATAATAATAAAAGCCAGTAAAAAAACAGAAGTGGATTTTGCGAGCGCAAACAACATATGCGTGAATATAATCAGCAAAAAAAATATAGTATTTTCTTTCTATCATAAAAGCCCCGTTTGTTCCCCAGAGTGGTTGCTGAAATAACAAAACAGTCTTCGAACTTTTCTGAGGTTCCTTTTCGAAGCCTTATTTATTTAAAGATTGAAGGGCATTTTCCAGGGATATATTTAGTCGAAGGCAAGTGGGATTAGTCCTCACCCTTTTATACGCCCTCACAGAAAGAAGATACCTTCTGGTGGTTTCTGATTTCCTGGTTCTCAAGCATGAAAGTGGGAAGGGTTCAGAAAGTTCGTTGCGTAATTTTGGGATAGTTTGCAAAACTGCGTGACAGCTCCAAATTAAGGTGGATTTGAGTTAAAAATCTCGTTCTTTTCCATATATTTTTAGAATCTTAAGAAATTGCACACTTTTATTTTATCTGAAATTTAAATGAGAAATGAATATTAGTCTTTCTGTGAAATTAATTCATCAATTTTTCCTGATATTTTATAATTTCTAATCTAGATTCTAATTAATCTAGATTCATGCTCAGATCACACGCCCTTTTTTCTGCTGTGTTTTACTCTTTAATTTTTATGGTTAAATACATTAATGATACCGTTTAAATACTTAATAATACATTTTTGTTTTATTTCCTTCTTTACAGTTTTGTTCAGTATCCTACCCTAGATTTCTGCAGCCCAAAAGATTGTATTTTTTAAAGTGAAACTTAGAAAAAGATGCTAGCATTAGTCGCGCCGCTTTCAGGTATTCATTCGCGATTTCAGGTAGAAATTCACTTACCACGTTAAAACTATTTTCTACTAAACAATAACCATAATCTGCAATTTAAAGCATGCAAATAAAAATTTAAAAAGTAACGAGAAAAATCTTGTGACTTTGGGTGCTGCGAACAGAGAGATCGGAATTATAGGTTCCGACCTTCAGTAATGAGTGATTGAAGCCGAATCTTCATTAATCGCACTCTTCGAATGTCCATGAAGGTAACTTAAAGGGTTGAAAATCATTGCTAGTTCAGTTCGAAGAGTCAAAATATACCCAAGCGTTCTGACAGACCGCCCGTATTAATGGAGGGGTAATTAACGCTTAAATCTTCTCTTCTTAAGTATTTCCTTGAAAGAGTCAAGAATCATCCATGGCAGGTTCTTTCATTTCTGGGCGGAGAATTGCGAGTTTGAGCCTGTCAGTCGTCATGCTTTTCGATTAACGAGAAAGGATTGAAAGGTTCACAGATTCGAGATGTATACAAGTTTGGAAGCTAATATTTTGCCTCTAATGTCGTTTTTCATACTTTATTTACCATTCAGAATAATGAGGCAGTCTGAACAATTCTAGCATGGTCAAATAAAAGCTAGCGTTTATCTAATAAATAAATTGCAAAAGACTTTAAAATAATTATTAAAACTTTAAAGTATTAAAACTTATCTAGATTTCTATTACTCCAAACTGAGTTTATATAATTAAAAATGCAAATAAATAGAATTTTTAATACATAGAAAACGTTGCATCATATGATAGTAATGATATGGTTCATGTAATCCATAAAAAGTTGCTAACTGAAACTTTGAAAATAAATAAATTACTAAAAATATTTCGTCGCTTAACAAGCAACATCACCTATCTCAGTTTTCCAAGTTTTACAGGAGGAAGAAAAAACTGAATTATTCGCAACCAATAGCGAATATGGCGGATTTTTTTCTCATATATAGTATGAACATAAGACTATGCATATGTTTCAACTGCAAAAATGTTAAAGAAACTGGAAAAATAAAAAAAGTTTGCGATAGGTGATGTTAGCCAATCAGACCACTGAGATAGACGGAGTTGTAAAAAGTGAAAATAAAGTCAATCAAATGAGAAAATTGTCTTAATTTTACATCAGTAAATCTTTTATTGAAAAGAAATAGAAGATACTTTTTGAAAACAAAAAAGTTGGCTGTAGGTGCATCAAAAAATAATTAGTAGTGATACATGAAAATGAAAGAGATAGTCAATTAACTTTTTGACAAAATCGTTGCATTCCGTCTTGACATTCAGTTAAAGAAGTTTTAAGCCCACTTCTCAGATGGAGATTAACGTATTTTTTAAAAAATAGGCTTTCCAGAATTACGGTCTTCTTTTGTCACTTTTCTTATCAAACTTTTCTTCTTATCTGTCTCGTCAGTCTTAACCTTTTTTTCCGTCATTTACACGCTCAGCAATTTTGCGTTTCCTCGCCACCTGCCTTCTACCTTCTTCTTCATAGGGGATGCTGTCGTAGAATGATTGCGTGTCTGATGGTATAAATATCTTCATGGATTGTAAATCAGTCTAGTTATCACGAGGTTGCAAAGTGTATAGACGGGGAAAAGCGAAGACATCTGAAATAGGCAATTGTCTTCTTGGGAGTTCAGTTAGTTGGTCTTCTAAATCTTGTTCGTAATACATTCTTCCACTTGGTTCGTACTGAATCCATATCAACTCATTAACAGTAGGGTCTCCAGTTCCTTTTCCCAGGTCTTGTTGAATCATAAGCCATTGAATAAGAATAGGCGCTGAAAAATGTGTGGTTCAGGTATTCTGCACGATAAGGCATGGGTACATTACGTGCTGTCTTGATGTGAATAATTGGCTGGGGAGGTAGATATCGGAGTTTCCTTCTGCTTTCTCTATAGTGAAGTGCGCTCTGTAACACTGCTTTTAAGTGTGTCTTTTTTTCAAGGTACTTTTGAATGATCGTTACTTTTTTTCTTAAATTTCAAATTATTTAATACGTTAAACAAAATCGAATTAGGATTTTGATATCCGCAGCCATCTGAATAGATGATAACTGTCTTTAATGACTTATCCAGCAATTCAATGATGTACTCGGTCAAGCAAGATTCAAACGTAGACGCCGTCATTCCACCCTCTGATTCATCAAATCAATATGCTTGTGTGTCATAATTGGCCAGGTTATACATCTTAAAGCTGTGTGTCGCCAACTTAAGTACATAATATGAAGCACTCGCCTTGATAAGAAGCAGACGCGGTACAGCCATTAAGTAATGGCAGACAGTGTGTAACACTTGCCACCAAGTGCAGCCTCCTTATCCTTTTGTTTTTCCAAAAGAGCAGCCTCTTTTATTTTTTCATGCTTCTCATAAATCTCCTTCGCAACGTTCCTCATTTCAAAAGCCGAGCAAACATCACCTAAATCTTTCTTTGGCTTGTACAGTTCAACAGTGTTTCACTTTCTTTGTCGGTTGAATGAGGATCTTGAGACAGATTGTTCATTATTGTTAGTACGCATTTCTTTGTATGTATTGAATACACGAGTCTATGACTTGACGTCAGAAGAAAAAGTTTTCTTGAATTTTTCCAGCAGTACTGATATGGTCAGGTGGGGAGATTAGCAAAAAACTTATTAAGCGTCTCTGATTTTTGTTGCGCCGTCATGTGCAGATTCTATGACACATCAACCTGAGCCTGTTCTTAATAAACTTCTACATTGGAGTTATCTGTATTCTCGATTGCTTTTGAGATTGAAAGCATTTTACTTCTTTGGAAATTTTCCAGCCAGTATCTTGTTTCAGACAGTTTCAAACCTAGTGTGTACAGGTACATATTCTGGAAAATTGGAATATGCTCGACATTTATCCGAAAGTAATAGAAAAAGCTTGTATTTCTCCGGGCCATGCCATCGCTCTTCATGGTCTTTTGGTTAGTGCTTTTAATATCCACAGTGCAGCATGAAAACATATTTTTCAAATACCAACTCATTGTGAGCCAAAAATCATCAAAAAGACTTTAGCTTTCATGTTCAGGTATAGTATCACATCCCCTCTTTTTTGATTACTGGCACTTTCGGGAGTTACAAGCGGCACCCATCTTTCTTTCCTCACGAGGAACATCTTGCACTATTCGCTTAGTAGTTTTGGGATCTGCTCTTCTGAATCCTATATATGCTTTTCTTTTAATTCGATTAATCTTAGCTGTGTTCCTCTTCCAATCTTTCTAGTTCGAAAAGCTGTTACTACTTACGCTTATTGTATCAGAAATACTGCTTTTAAGATTAATTACTTGGTCAGCTTGGTTTAGAAAGGACACATCATTACTTTCATTTGAATCAACAACATTTCTTGGCTCTTAGTCGGACCCGTCACTATCCATGACAAATCGGTAAAAATATTACATATATTATTCAACAATACATACAATACGGTTTATACAATGCTAAAAAAAGATTTGAACTCAATAATTTATAAGCATAGTAATATTATAAGTAGTAGTTAGACAAGAAATAGTCGATTTTGATAGAAAAATAACACCTATCTCATGAAACCTGCCACTGCAACACAGCCTGTCTCACGATCATAGTACTAGTCGACTTCAACTTATAATTACCTAGTTATTTTCCAAGCTTTATCGGTGAAACTGAATGAACTCAACTAACAGCTGTTCATCATTCAGACAAACTATTAATATCAACAAAAAAATCATTAAAATGGCTTACCTCGTAAAAAGAGTTAAGGATCACGTGAAGGGCTCTGAAACACACTGAGATAGTCACTGTTGTGGTAAAAATTAGATAGGTGGTGTTATCATTTTTGCAATTTGTGCGCTACCTGTTGGTTTGACGGTCAAGCAGAGTCCACCAGTCGATCTGCCATAAACATTTCCATGAAAATGTTTATTTAACTCAAAATGGGCAAAATCTCAGATAGGTGGTGTTGATTGTTAAGCGACGATTTAGAAAATTCAAACAAAAGCAAAATATCAGTCTCAAAGATAGTAACCGGATTACAAGAATTGTTGTCCAACTTATTTTTATGTTATTTTACCACAGATTCTGGAACTTTTTGAAATCAACTATATTTTATAATAATATTGGAATTACGCAAGATTAACATAATCAAAATTGTTTTTTAATTAAGATATTAAACCTGCTGTATATAATAATACGAACAAATTACTTGAATAATTTGAATTAATGATATTATTCCGATTCTTAATGAATTAATCTTAATTGATGAAAAAGTTGAACTTTCGAAGATACTTCAGACAAATTTTATACTCAAAACGTTTTTTGTGCATTTCTTTGCGAACTAAACACATTAGATACGAGTGGGTCTTTTTTGTTTAAAACTCCTTTATAATGCCATCTTTTACAAATTTGAATGTCCTTTTTGAAAACGTCAACTGCTCTAATAATTGTATACGCAATTAAAATAATTACGAAGCAATTTCTAGACATGAAAACAAAAAATGATAGACTTATTTATTACTTTTCTTTACCCAAGTCTACTTAATCTGTATTAATTAAATTCTTTGACAGGTAGTTTTCAAAAATGTCTGCTTTAATATAAGTCCACATTAGCGCTATGTTTTGAAATTCTTTTTTTTATTCTTAGCATCTTATCTTTCCATTATTTTGTCATTACATGAAATATACAAGTTTTTTTGCATTAAATATAATTAAAATAATTTGAAATGGTATCTGTGTTGTCCAAAAAATATTAGTTGTTTAACTAATTTTATAGATATCATAGTTAATTATTTGTTAACTACATTTGTTTATTAACGAATTTGTTAATTAAGCTCTTGAGTGTTTTTTGAAATCAGTGTTTCAGCAGACAAGCCTGAGTTTAAGTTACTGCTTAGCTGGGTTTAAGCCATAACCAAGACACTTTTAATACATTTGGTTCATTCTGATTTTTACAACTTCTCCTTAATCAAATGGAAATTCATTGAAAATTGAAGATTCTTCTTACATTCAAAGAAAACTTTTAATTGAATTCTGAAAATATGTTTGATTGAAATCGTTTAGGCACTTAAATACAGAAAAAATATATTTATCAGAAATATATTCTAATAATATATTTCAGATTAATAATAATATATTTCAGATTACCCATTATATTTATGAATAATATTATTCTGTATTTTTCTTAACCAAAAGATAATAATTTGCTTTTTACTAATGTTATACATATTATAAACAATTGTCTACCAATACCTACTCCACGAAAATCTGTAAGGTGTGCCCAAATGAAAAGGAGACCTTAGCTGTATCGGCTTTGTACAAATCCCAGTGAGTTAATGTGCTATCCGATAGATGGCGTGGTGGTATTCCCAGTTGCACCTGTGTAGTTAACGGCGTCGCATTAATATCCTCAGTTCTGGAGAGTTGCTTCCGCAGTTCGTTGCAATATGGATTCCTCCAGAACAGCACAAACAGCAGTTATCCAATTTCTTCGCGCAGAAGGAGAGTATGCTTTATAAATTTATCGCAGGATGAAAGAGGTGTAGGGAGAGCAGTGTTTCGCACGGTGCACCATATTCCGGTGGTGTCAGCATTATGAGGTGGGACGCGTAAACATCAAGGACTTGCCTCGCCCTGGACAGGTGCACATTGTGACAAACAGTGCCACGATTTCCACTGTGGATGCCATACAAAATCGTCGGATCACCACACGTGAAATTGCTGTTGAACTGTCGATAAGCAAAGGAACTGTGCATCACATAATCCACAAAAAGCTTGGTTATGGCAAAGTTTGTGCAGAGTGAGTGCCCAAGCCTCTGAAAGAGAATCTGAAGACGGAGAGATGGGAAATGGATCCGTCAGCAGCACTAGAGTTTCTACACTGAAGCCATCCACTCCCTTCCTACGAGCTGGGATCAGTGTATTAATATCAATGGTGATTATTTATAGTTGTACTGTACCACATGAACTGTAATTAGAATATTGTTATTAAAATTTCATTACATATAACTGTAGTCTCCTTTTCATTTGGGCACACTTAGTATTAAAACAGCTAAAAAGAAGCGAAACTTTATTAAATGATCTTTAAGGAGGAACGCAGTATGGTAATGTGAGGAAACTGGGTACAAGAAGGCAACAAAGTACCCTTAATATTTTTTTACCTTCTAAGTGGTTAGCTATTTTGATCTACTTGTTTTAAAGTCTTAAAAATTTGCTTTTAAAGTAAATAATTGGATTTTTATTGCGTTTAATGAGGTCTCTGAAATCTTAAGAATATTTTATACATAGTAGTTTAAGAAATTATACATATAAACATGAAATGCTTTTGAAACGAATATGACAAACGGAAAAATACGTCCAAATCTCTTAGAGGGTTAAAATACGTATTAAAGAAATTTCCAAACTATTTATTGGCAACACTTGTTATGCCTTCCCTCCTATACAACGATCAGATCGCCAGTCTACCTAGAGCAATTTAGAAAAAAGTTGAGTTTATGAAAGGAAGAAAAGTTGCTTCTTACAATTGAAAACACTACCCAATTTATTCAGGTGAGTGTAATTTTGTATTTGCAATAAAAATAAGTAAATTAATTTAAAGATTACACTTTTTAGATTTCATTTTTTTAGTTCAGTATAATGAAGTTATAAATGGTCCCAGTTGTCCCGTGTCAAAATAGTATTTGAGGCAACTAGGTACCAAGAATTTTGGGGATCTGGGTGCATACTGTTACCCGTATTATTAAGTTAATTTATTTTGCATTCTCTTTTAAATGAGTTAGATGAGCTTCTCATATTAATCTCGAGCATTAAATGTTATATTCTAGTTGTTGTTGATATTGTTTCTGGGAATTGAATTTTATTTCTTCACTTGAAGGCGTGTGCTCGTCTGGACAGGATGTTATCCTGCCAACAATATCTCAGATCTGATTGTCGCAGATTTACTAACGAAAGTTTTCGTAGAAAATCTCTTGCACCTTGGCAGAGTGCTTAAGAAATAAAACAAATTATAATTTAAGATACACTTTAGATGCAAATATACCTATATTAACATTAAAAGTAAACAATAAAGACCCGGAATTCTATCAACTAAAAAAAATCATTACAAACAGCATTCTTTGTGAAATTTCTGTTGTCGTTTAACAATATTCCTCGTTGTATGGATTTTTCCATTCGAACTTTAACATGGCTGTCATTCCATCATCTTGATAACGCAACATAAGAAATCAGCATAAATAAAAAAAAGAAGTGAAACTGTTGAACTCAGCTCATTGACCATTACTACAATCCAGCATGATTAAATAATGGTTACATGAAGTGAAATTTACGATTCCGTTCATCCTTCAATTTATACATAAAAAAACAGAAACGGTTTTAAGGATCAATAGCTAAGTTGTCAAGACACTGCACTTCAAACCCGACGTTGAGGGTTTATTTCTCGCTTAATTTAAATTTTGCCCAAAAAAACTCTCTGAGTTGTTTCACGCCAAAACTGAAATTGTGATTTGCGCGTCCAATAATTACGCAAACCAAAGGGACGGGGATATTTTTTTTTATCTCCGCCTGCGTTACTGACTTCACTGGGATTTTATATTTTTTCATGCTTTGCAATAAATTAAGTTAAATATTTTACTGCTTAATTTAGTTTGGAAATTTCTTTTAATATTTATTTATGAATGTTTAGCTAACATTTGGAAAAACATATACCTGATAGTGGCTTCTGGAAATAAACCATATATATTAATTTTACAGTCTTCAATAAATACAGTGATAAAAATTTGTTATATTTCCTGCTATTTCACACAAATGAATAAAAACACGGCCACCCATGTTTTGTCCTCTATGAAATTGAATTTCATACTTACAGAGTATTCTTAAACCATAGGAATAATTGTAGACTTGCGTGTGGGCTGCCCCACACCCTAGCATCTCCATTTTACCCTCCTTTCCTATATTCCCTCGATCAAAACTGATATGGACCTTTTGTAATCTTTTGCAAGGTCATATTCTTTCTTACACGAGTAATTTGTAATTGACATATTTCATTTTCAGTCATTTATAAATGCTTCCGAGTGTTAAAAAACCGGCGTGACTGTTCCTATATCTCGCTCACGTGTTTTAAGATTCGTTTTGAAATGCCTCGTTTTTTAAGTTAGTGCAAGTCATAAGATTTTTATTAGGTTGAAATGTAATAAATATGGTGAATAATTAGTGATGTTTCATCGGATGCGTTTTTGCAGAATGTTTCTGACGAGGAATTAAAATTCTAAATTTGAAATTATTTCGTGCAAATACGTGTTATGCGCGTTCTATTGTTCCGGTTCATGTGCACAAAATGCCTTTTTTATTCTAAATCAACGCATATCTACAACTTTGTAAGGGATTTTTTTCAATATCTGATACAATATTCGAGGCTGGCACGCTACTTCTTAATTTCACCGCTAGGTAGCGCTATAAGCGGTGTCTTCAAATAGCGCAGAGCCAATTTCATATCATTGCTTTCATGACTGTAGTTGTCAGCCTTTAAAAGTTAAGCTGGTGAGAAACGATTTTACTGGGCATGTTGCATATTAAAAATATAAAAGAATAAATAAATAATTTAACAAAGACTACTTTTTAAAACAGCTTTTATAAATAGTCTATTTTTTTATTTTAATTATTTTACACTTATTAGACTTTAATTTATAATTCATTAGTATAAATACATGAAGCCTCGAAGTGAATTTCTTTTTCAAATTCAGTAGCAGGTAGCGCCACTCTCAAGGAATCATGTTTTGATTAAATTAATCGATTAACTGATAATTTAGTTCTGAACTTATTGAAGTGGTATACTGTCTTCAAGAATACACAAGTGTACGAAATTTCAAAACTCTAGCACATCAGGAAGGGAGTAAGGAATCAAATTAAAAAATTCCATCTTCACAAAACTATGTAAAAAAAATAACATTGATTATACACGTGTATAAACATTTCGAACCTAAAAGAAATATTAAAAATCAATTGCATACATTAAGCATTACACCAAATTACATCTTTTTTCAAAGCTTATTTCAAAAACTGCATGTGCTCCTTTGTTCCTGAAAAAATTTATTTCTATTAAAGGCGAAGTTAAAGGGAAAAGTGGAAAAAAACCTTGTTAAAAACAACGTTCGAATTATTTAGTTCTAATCCTATTTCGAGACGGAGAACAAAAAAAATAAATAATGCGAGAACTTCAAAAAACACAAATTATGTGAAAACTTATGAAATGATGCATGAATTGTGATGCTCCGTTGAACTAATTATTCAAGCCATAGGAATATAGAGATATCTTTTTAAATTTAGAGATGCTATTTATGAGAAACATTTTTATCTACGGAACAGATTCAAGGTAAACATTTCATCGAAATAAAGCTACCTTTTGATACCTGTAATATTACAAATGATACCAGAAGAAATATTTAGGAATTGTAAATTTTTTACAATTTCTTCGCGCGCAGCAAACTGTCGCACTGAATTTTCAAAAGAAATATTTAAAAAGAAGTGCAATATTTTTCATATCCATTAACATAATTTTTGTTAGTTCTAAATTATAATTCTTTTGAATACTAATTTCTTTTAATCTTTAAAAAAATTGTCTAAGGATTTAATTTTAATTTTCCAGAAAAAAAAGGAAAATTTCCCCCGATGTATATAAAATTTAATATTTAAGTAAAATGAAGTTAGAATATTGTTTACTTTATGCATACTCTTTTTTCCCAAACAGAGCTTAAAAATGTCTTTTTCAAGAATTAATTTTTTTAAAACTCAAATATAATATTTTTCTTTAATAAAAAAAGTGTTTTAAGCAAGTAATTTTTTTAAGAAAACGTTTTCTTCACGTTTAATTAAAATTTTAGCTGCACATTTTTTTTTCTTTTTAAGCACTTTTTTTAATTATTGAATAACAGGTTTTGAGAAATTTCGACGTCTTCAGTCAGTTGACTAACTGTAGTTATCTGCAGTAGTGGACTAGTATACTGAAATTATTTACTACAGTGATTTACATTATATTCTATTATAAACACCACTTCCGTAGTGTTTCATATACATATATATAAACAGAAATAGATGTATTAGAATACAAGTTTTCATCTTTACGAAATTGAAGTATTTTTTATTTTGATTCACATGCATTTCAAGTACATAAGAAGCATTTTAGCTTAAGCGAGTATGGTTAACATTGCATTACATGTTCTTCTACAACCACACAAGGAGTTTATTACTAAATAAACCTATAAATATGTGTAGGAGAAAATCTTCGTCATTCTTACAGAATCATAAGTATTTTTTATGATGCCTAAGAAACTACAATGTGAAAATTTAAAGGTATTAAAAGCATTAACGAAAAATTGACAATTCAAAAATTAATCCAGTAGTGTAATGACAGTTTGAAAATCGATTACATCTTCTTAATAGCAACACTTCTTTAACGACTTGACCGATTACTTTCTCAAAAATGTACAGAAGTTGATTGAATTTCCAAAACTATTGCGCATTTTAAAAGCGAGAAGAAAAAAATAATCAATCAAAATCTTTTTTCATTATTAAGCATACAAATTTACTTAATGCTGAGAAGAAGGAGAAATAAAAAAATATTTGTATTGACTTTTTAACAAAATGATTCATCAGAACTAGTATGATTTATTTTCTTTGCGCTTGTAACTATTTAATCTACCAAACATATATTTTCCAATTATTCTACTAGATGCATCATTTTAAGCTCATATTAATTCCTGATATTTAATATTTCTACCAATAATTTTATAAAAAATATTTTCAGAAATAATACAAATGTCTCATTATACTACAAGGCTTATGAAGCTAAAAAATCACATACGAAATTATGCAAAAGAGTAACTATAAGATATACTTAATCAAACACTTCAGAACGAACTTTTCCTAGATTTCCCAAATAAAATATTCGGAAATATCCCCAGGAACTCCACTGTGGGTCAATCAATATTTAATGATCCACTCATACCACCAAAAGTATTCTTTACAGACGACAAGCACACAAATTCCCATCCCTCCTACTAATTGGGTCCCTTCTCTTTTTCCATCAAATAAGGGTTCACTTTCTTCCTGTTCTTTATTCTTTTAAACTCTCGATTGGGATGATCTTGCCTCTAGAGATTTCCTATCTGTCTAGAAAATTGTTCCATATTTCTCCGTCTAACATTTATCACACCCTCATAAAAATCGAAATTAGATCTTGAAATTCAATTTTGAGAGGTAGTATATGATATAAAATAAATCTTAGTTATTTTTAAGAACAAAGTTGTCTTTCTTTTCAGTCACGCGATACCTTGTTAATCCCTAAAACTCAGTTTTATTTATAGAATGGCCCCAAAGTCCTTGACACATAATTATATATATATGTAATGACTTAGAAATTTTTCCTATATTTAAAATAAATCCTTTTTAACGAGAGACATTTTTTAATTACGAACGAATTATTTCTACTTCAATCCTATGACAAAACATTTCTACTCTAACTAGACTCGCAAGAGTCGCACTGCTTTTAGAGCCTCAACATCGGTACTTTCCCCTTTTTGGTCTTTTAAAAACTCTCCGCGTCTGCGTAATTTCCTCTTTTCGTAATCATGTAACGCATTGAGCAGTCACGCCGTTTTTCGGCGTAATTCTCCACTCCTGACCATGGATTTAATATTCTCCTAATATTTTAAACGTTTAATCTTAATATAATATTGAGTACTCTATAACTTATTTGATTTTTCTTATCTTCGAAATGGAATAAAATGTTTTAGACATTTAACGACTGCAATCTTCTTCAACTACCTCTACACTTCACTTAACGGAACAACGTTACATATATATATATAACAAATAATAAATAACAGAATTGTAAAAGCAACATAAACATTCATAATTCACAAAATGCAAAGAAAAAAAATCCGCGGAAATATATATATATATACAATAATAATCAAATACAGAAACCAGGCCAAAAGATACCTCTATACAAGAAGAGCAATAACCAAACAAGAAATTAATACTTTAATGGAAGAAACGGATACTTTATGGTTAATATAAATTCTAAAAAAGATTGAAATATGGAAAAACTTCACTAAGACGGTGAATGCGCCAATGCAGCAGTACAACCGAAAAGTGAGAAATATTAACAAAACAAAACAAAAAAAGTTTTATATATGTCTGTATATTGAAGAATGCGGATTGTTTTAAAATACTTTAACCGCTATTAAAATATTTTAACAGCTAATAAAAAAATCACAATTCTTGATTTTGTGCCTAGAGATGCTTACCATTAAAAACAACAACAAAAAAAATGGATTCTAAACCACTATAGATGGCGCTACTTGCTTATTTGGTTGACGTGCGGATTTCGGGATTTTCAGATTAGTTTTACCACGCAGAAATGATGACTTCCACCGAAAAGCCTTAGCGATGGGGTGGGTAAGGAGGGTATAGATGCCTCGGGTGCCAGTTTTTAGGGGTGTCACTAAAACAATAGTTTGTGGCATTTTTGCGTTTTAAAAAAAATGAAACCGGGAGGGGTGCGACAAATAAATTCTAAGCCTCTGGCGCCATTTACCTTCACTACTCCACTGCTGTATGCCGTGAGAGCACTTGATTGGGTGGTATGCCTTATTTTTTCTTTCCCTTAAACTTGAACTCTGAATCCGATTTTCGATTCTGATTCTATTAATGATGTTTTAGTGTAATTGTGTAATTTTAGCGTTTGTTTCGTCTTCGTGTGTGTGTTGTACATCTATTGGAGGGGGCATATGAAACGCAAAATTCAACCCAAGGATGCTTATGTTGAACCTTTCCTGCACCGTCTCGTCTATGAATATACCCAATGTGATTTGGCACGTTTGCAATATTTTTTCATTACTTTTAACGCATTTCTTATGCCTGATATAAGCCTATATAAACTTTTTGTCAGAAAATAAATATGATTAAAACAGTTTTTAGAAATACGCTTGTGTTATAGTTCTAAAATGGCGATTTTTCTCATTTTAATTATTTTCTATTCTTTTCGCCTTTAATTTGCAGTTGATTACTGTAAATATTATGGATCCTTCAAATATTTCTTTCGAGCATTTTCTACCAGGTAACGCCATTTGTTTGGAAAAAATTAATTAAATTAATCGATTGACTTATAATCATGCTTAGAAAATATTAAAACAGTGTATTTTCATCAAGAAGACACGTGTTCATAAAATTTGAAAACTCTAGCTCCCCAAGAAGTGAATTACAAATCAAATACAAAATCCCAACTTTATAAAATTGAAACAAGCCTAATTAAATAAAAATGTGTAGTAAAAACAAATAACTGATGTTTGCAGCTAAGTACAAAATTGCATTTTTTTTTGTCTTTACGCATTTAAAACATTACCATTTATCTCAGGAAAACGCCATAGGAATACGTACTTAGAACATTTAGAAATAAATGAGAGGTAAAGCTATATCCGTTTTTACATTAACTTACCAGGCAGAAATTCTGTAAATTTACTCCTTGTATTACTCTGCCCAACTCAGACAGCTGAAAATGTATTGTGTGTAATATTGGAGATGCTTGAAGCTCTTAATTAGATCAGACGCCATTTAGGGATTTATCTTAACTCTTAATTACGGGCGTTTCGAATTATTCAACTGAAATGTTTAGTTAAAGTGTTATAAAGTTATAAAGCGCCGTAATTACTGAGGTTTAGATAGTTTGGATTTGCATCGCCCTCTCTTTATTGAGTTCTTTTTTCTTTTGATGTTTGTAGTATTTGTTCCCTGAGTGGAAATATACGTAGAAGCTGAAAAATATCCCTTTGTTCATGTCTAGTAAAATAGAGTTTTCTAATTACGTTTTAATTTATGAATACAGTTGTATTATTCCTTGAAACATTTATCTATTCCATTTCCGACATGAAAGCTATAGACGAAAAACTCTTGATGAATTTTCAATGAATAGTTAAGCGTTCTTAGTTTTAATGTTTGCAATAAAATGAACTTTGCGTGCTGTTAAAAATAGGAATAAATCAAATAATTATAGCAATTTAAAAGTAGAGATTGTTAAAAAAATTCTCGGAGAAGAAATTTCTATTGGTTATATATATTTAAAGGGCGCATGGTGTGTCTGGAAATATATTATTAAAAATTATGATGTTTGTAAGCCCAATTAAGTTCATGAATCACGTAAAGGGAAGGATGCCATCTTCTTTTGGTCAAAGCGACCACCTAGGTAACACCTTCGGTAGACGTCCCAGTTAGTTTAGTTTAGTTATATTAACGCCCTGTTCTGAAGCAATACGAGGTTTATTTTCGGACGGATCTTGTAATTTTGAACCGCGGTCAGATGACGAAGAGCTGGCACCCCCTTTCCAAACTTCCGCACCACACCAGCGGAAGGATGTTTGGACCCCTATGTATGATTGAACCCTTTCAAGGACCATTTTTTCTAGTAATGGTACACTAAAATAACATTGGGGTTGAGGTTAATTTAAGAAAAGAAATTCATTTAGCTAATTGAATGACATTATTTCTTGTTAATTAATTTAATTAACTTAATTAATTAACAATTAATTAAAGAGTCAAGACACTTTGTTACGGCTTGAGATAAGAAATCGGAACGTCTAGGATTTCCTTTAATCGAAAAATGTGTTGAGAACTTTAAATTAGCCTACTTTGTACGCTTAAAAATTGATGAATTAGGTGGGTAGTGTACTTCCCACCGCCTTTGAAAGGGTTAAAGTGCAGCAGTCCCGCATACACGGCGGATCTTCAGTGGAATCGGGATTCGAACCTGGAACCCTCCGGACATCTGAGCTAACTCTAATATATCAGAATAGGTTGCGTTTCTATGGGACTTCGATAGCAAACTGGGCGCCGTTAGTGTTTCGCTCGGAGGAAAACCAGAAAAAACTTCCGACCTCAGTTAAAGTGCACTTCTGTCTACCTGTTTTTGAATAATATTGGTAAAGAGCCAGAGACAGAGAAGAGAATCACTAACCATCTTTCTCCTGTTTATGTTCCTAAGTTTTGTCGAGCCGTAAAATGCTAGGGCACTGATAGGCTGAAAGTATATTGTCACTTTAATAATTTTGAGAGTATGTTTTTATGATATTCTTCATATTTCTTTATCAGATTCACTAAACACAATTTAATGTTTATTTCTAGAATCAACATTAGCAAAATTGTATTAATGGTTGATTTGCCTTGTTTTATTCATTATGAGATGAAAAAGTTTTCTAATCAGTAGTTTTTTTCTTCTTTGATTTTTAATATGTTACCGAGATTCACAAAAACGACGTATCAGCGTTTTTCAAATTTCAAAGAAATTAAAACGATAATATAAAACAAAAAGGCCAGTTTTCAATTTTTGCAACAGTTTTCATGTCTCATTCTTTTACTGCTCCAGTACTATTCCAACAAAATAAAAATTAGAATTAATGCGAACATGTGGTTGAATACAAGGCATTAAATTAAATGCGTAAAAGCGGTTACCGTAAAACAATTCAATTAAAGTTTAAACTAAATTCATTTTATAAAAAAAAAACACGAAAACCAGGCAAAACTTCATAAATTTTCAATTCATTAAATGATAAACACTTTTTGTCTGACTGAATTTTTTTTACTATTCGAGCTGTCTTTCTGCCAGATTTTTGTATATTTAACCCAAGCAATCTCATATAAAAATTCAAAGGGTATATGAACAATTCTTAGAATATTGCCCTTTTTTTCTTAAGTTCAGCCAAGAACTATAGCAGTTTTTAAATGAAGTATTTCTATCAGAATCCTTAAACTAACGAGAACAATTTAAATTAAATACGAGTGTATATGTTAAGAAAAACACATAATTAAGTACAACATAAAGTTTTAAATAAATAACACTATGTGAATATATACTAAAATAAACTGTTTTCGAATATTTTTAATTGAAGAAAAGATCGCATTTTATAAAGTCAATGAAAGAGCCGTTTCAATCCATATACCAAAATAGAATATTAGAAGCAAATTGATGAATTTTGTGAAAACCCTCATAAAAACACACTTTCATCAGTGTACTAAAAAGTAGAATTTATTTTAATTTAATTATTTTCTACAGTGAAGACTTTAACTTATAATTCCTTATTATAAATATTATGGAATCTTGAAGTCTATTTTTTCTTAAACTCACGATCTGTGTGGCGCCATCTTGGTATCAAAACATAAGTAATTTAATAGATTAACTTTTGATTAAGTTCTAAAAATTAATATAGCTTATATTCATCGAGAACACAGAAGTTTACAAAACTTCAAAATTCTAGCACTTCAAAATAGGACTGGAAAATGGATTACAAAATTCCATCTTTGCGGACATAAGACAAGAAAAGTGAAATAAAGGTGTATAAACATCGGTAATCAATGACATTTACCTACCGATGCTGGAAAAAAATTAACAATAGCAGCTAGCAACCCACCAAAAATACGATTTAGTTCCCAAGACCCAACACTTAACATTTTAATTCCAAGCATTATGGGAAATCCTCAAGGAACATGTGGGTCGGTTTCACCAGCATATTGAAAAGTTCCATTTCGAACACTTTGACGAAAAGAAATGATGAAATCTCCCGTTAACAGTGTTTCGTCCTATTTCATCTGAGGGTGAAGAAAGCTTGATCCTTTTTATTAAAGCGAAGTCTTTTTCAGGCGACGGCTGATCCCAGGAATTGAAGGTGAAATTGTTTGACACTCTTCCGAGCACAGTAACTATATTGAATTTTGGAAAGCGAGAACCACCAAGCTCGCCACCCTTCACAAGTTACTTTTGATTTGCTTCCTTCTGAACTCTTTCTCGTTGCTTATTTCTATTACGAAAGACAAGTACTTTAGGATACTTTTATCACATAAATCACTCCTCGTTTGAAAAGGATTATTGAAAAAAATTATTTATTTTGTCCGATAATAATTTTATCACACAAATCATTCTTTCTGTGAACGGGTTATCGAAGTCTTTAAAATTCAATTATATGTCTGCTCACATATCTTGTTCACGTGGATATTCTCATATAATTCTATGGAAACTCCTAAACGTTCATAAGAAAATGTCTAAGTAAACAAGCAGAAGTTATTCTGATTTCTACAGATCAATTAAGTCTGTAAGCTATACAAAGGTTATTTCGGTACGGATCTCATAATTTTGAATCATGGCATACGGCGAGGGAGGAAGCACTTCTATTTCTACACCTAGAAAGAATGTTTGTCTCAACGGATTTTCCGCAGAATCGGTCTCGAATCAACGACCCTCCCATCCCGAAACCACCGCGGTTCAAATTAATTAAGAATCTTCGATCTTGGTAGCTTAGAAAAACCTATTTTAAAATAAAATAACATTCATCCATCATAAAATGTGTTACTTAAAAGAGGTTGAACAAATCTATAGATAGCTTTAAGAATGAAAAATTATTTTATTTTTAAGCATGAAATAGGTCTAACAAAAATGTTTTAGGTTAATTGTATATTGGGGTGAAAAAACATCTAATCCTAACACACAGAAACTAAAATAATAGGTAAATTTGAAAAGAAATCTTTCAGATTTACCGATGTGAAATCTTAGAATATTACATTTAAACATTAAGGGGATTCCGTAATATTTAAAATGATAAATAATAAATTCTATCAAAGTGTGAAAAGTAGAAAATAATTTTTTTATCAAAAATATGTAGGTGAAAATAAGATAGTAGTTCTATTTTCTAACTACTAAGTAAGCAACTACTAAGTAATTGATGAAAAGAACACTATGAAGAAATTTAGCCTTAATGATTATAATAGGAAATAAATATTTTAAATGCTTATCAAAATTTAATATATATTAGAAATAAAGAGATGATAATTCCACATTAATAAAGGTATTTTTATCAGTGCCTAAGTCTTTTGCGATTTTATTTCACCTGCACATTTTTGATTTAAAAATTTTTTCCAATTTTCAGATAAATAATAGGTAATTGAAATAAAATAAGAGTTTTTAACGTAGGACTACGTTCCTCCCATTGGGATCTGAGGAAAGAAATTGATTCACACTCCAAAACGCCACAAAACTTGGTATGGGAGATCCTCTATATCTCGGTAACTACATATGTTAAAAGCATAACTAATGTTTTATTTTAGAGATAAAGGGTAATAACAAAAGTAACAAAAAAAAATTGAAAATCGGAATTGTAGTTCAGCGACTACTGAGTCGAAAAGTTGCGCAAAAATACGCATGAATTGGTGACTCAATCCTCTATATCTCGGTAACTACATATGTTAAAAACATAACTAATGTCTTATTTTAGAGATAAAGGGTAACAACAGAAGTTACAAAATCGTTTTACTTAAACTTAAAAACTTACGAGAAACAAAAAGTCATTCGAGTAAAGTAGTCCTACTCCTTTAACATCAGCGGCTGTTTGAAAAGACAGCCTCGCGTCATTTTTTTCTTTGATTCCATGCGGAGATTTCAGCGTAGGAATCCAGACTTGGATAATGAATGATTGTTCTTATTGCAATACCATCAAATATTGTAAATATCTGGCTATATACTTTTTCTCTTTGCATTGCTAAGAACATTTTACTGAAAATGATTTAAATAAAAAGGAGAATGCCTGCGAAGGATTTGCATAGCTTTGCTGAAACGCATGTTATGATTCCTTTGATACAATAGAAATTAAGATGCTTTCACATATCTTCGAACTCTAAATATCCACATATCTGTTTACAACGAATTCTCTTCCAAGTCCCTAGCGTCAATGAAATTTCCATACGCATTCCTTCAACTGATGTCGATCAATAGCTTTTCCCAATAAGAAGAAGGGAATTCCTTTCTTTTATTAAGATTTCGGAGAGACTAATAGGAAATATATTCATTTCACGAAGTCAAGTGCTTGAATTGAGAATTCGCTCTTTTGCAGATGCAAAATATGTTCCGGGCATGTATTTGTCAGTAATGCATTTTTTGTCAATGGATGTGATTGAACCATATCATGCTCCAACGATCATGCTATTGTTTATCGGCAGAGATAGTCATTAATTGTAGTATTCACTTAAGGGGAATCTTTTTATCGGAAAGCAATGAATGTCGTGCGAACGCTCTTATGCAAAATTATTATCAGCGTTCTTAATAAGTCAGTATTTATTTATTCGTTCATTCGTGATTCTTAGAGAGGATTACAAAGGAATATTAAAAATTGTATGAATTGTGGGTTGCGGATAATGTTTAGAAAAGGTCCAATTGCTCGAATCTATCAAAATAATTTTCTGTGGAATTATTCGCAACCTGATGTTTTGTTAGCCATTATATTAAAATCAGCATTTCTATTTCATAAAGAACGCTCATGCGAACGCTCTTATGCAAAATTATTATCAGCGTTCTTAATAAGTCAGTATTTATTTGTGCGTTCATTCGCGATTCTTAGAGAGGATTACAAAGGAATATTAAAAATTGTATGAATTGTGAGTTGCGGATATTGTTTAGAAAAGGTCCAATTGCTCGAATCTATCAAAATAATTTTCTGTGGAATTATTCGCAACCTAATGTTTTGCTAGCCATTATATTAAAATCAGCAGTTTCTATTTCATAAAGAAGTAAAAGCGCTAGATTTCCAGATTTATCAGTTCTGTAGTCAGTATTTATTTTGTTCGTTCGCTGATTCTTAGAGAGGATTACAAGGAATATTAAAAATTGTAATGAATCGTGGGTTGCGGATAATGTTTAGAAAAAGGTCAAATTACTCAATCTATCAAAATAATTTTCTGTGGAATTATTCGCAACCTAATGTTTTGATAACCATTATATTAAAATCAGCATTTCTATTTCTAAAGAACGCTCATGCGAATGCTCTTATGCAAAATTATTATCCAAAGCGTTCTTAAAGTCAGTATTTATTTGTGCGTTCATTCCAGGATTCTTAGAGAGTACAAAGGAATATTAAAAATTGTTATGTGGGTTGCGGATATTGTTTGAAAAGGTCCAACTGCTCGAATCTATCAAAACTAATTTTCTGTGGAATTATTCGCAACCTAATGTTTTGCTAGCCATTATATAAAATCAGCAGTTTCTTTTCATAAAGTAAAGTAAAAGCCAGCAGTTTCAGATTTATCCTAATAGTTTGATAGTAAACGGTAAGAAATTATGGTTATTTTATTCTCGATTGGATAAAAAATATTAAATTAAGCTAGTTAATAGGCTCGGAAAAGAAAAATAATTGAATAAGACAAATCTCAGATCTTTTACAAGTCAATTTTTGAAAATATCTTGTTTTAATGATAATTTCAATATGATAAGGGAAAAACAATAATTGAGAATAGCGATAAATATTACAAAACTCACTTATTTGAAAGGTAATCTTTGAAATGAAGCTTTGATTACTAAATAATTTAAAATGCAAATTAAAATAAAAAGTAAAAACAAAAATCAGACCGTCATCAGAAGTATTAATATACTTGAAAGTTTTATAGAAAATACTCGTAGAAAATGAACTATGAAAAATAATGTTTAATATCAAGCAAATGTAACCTTCCAGCGGGCGTGGCTGCGCAAATTTCACGACAAACGGGATTTTTCATATACCCTGTTCTCAGATTCGGAGTCAAAACTGTCTGACGGTCATTGCTATTCCTTCATTCGACCCCTCTCTTCAGGATTAAATGGGTTTGTCTGAGTTTCAAAGTGATTTTATACGGTTTTATGCTTCTGTCGTAAAGATTACGCCGCGCGCTCGCTCTTGTAATTTGATGCTTTTTCCACGTCTTAACGTGTCATATTGGTAATTATATATCCGGTGCGCATTACGGAGCTTTAATATTTCATTCTAAATTGGTAAAAATATTTGATTTGTAATAAGCCTGCTAATAATCGACCAAGCCGAAGAGTTTTCTTGAAAGTCTTAGTCCTCAGTCCTAGGAAAAAACACCTTACTACTCGAGCCCAAAAAATCTGATCAGCGCCACATGACAGTAACATGTCTTTAGGTCCAAATTATACATCACAACCTGGAAAAGCAACTGAACAGCAACTAGCATTGAGAAGAAGAACGTGTGGTTTGTGTTTGAAAGAAAGAAGGCGATCATCAAAATCTATGATATGCAGTAGGTGCAACATATATACTTCGAAGCGTCCCTCACTAACAAAAGTTCAATGTTTCGAATGCAAGGACAGTGATTAGAAACTAAGAAAAAAATCTTTGTTGTACAGTCGTCAACGAAATGAATGGGACACCGCTGTAATTCTGGTATATATTATCGCATCTTCACAAAATTAGTGTCGATGTTAATGGCTCAAGAGGACAGGTTTATTCAGATAAAAAACTGATTAACCGAGTTAATTAACATAGCTAATTAGCAGCTATCTCGGAATTTTCTCATTACGCCTATCAATTTTTTTCGCTGAATCGACTCCCCGTCATGAAATTAGCCTCCCCACAAATTTTTATACAGTTGTGATCATAATTTCAAGAGTTATAGGGTTTTGAAAAATGGCGTTTCCCATGTTAAATTTATTTGAATTTTAGGAACTTTTGACGATATCTCGGAAATTATTATATATTTCTCAAACATGTTTTCACTCACTAAAAGAACACAAATTTTTTACACCAAGTCTTCAAAAAAATTTATTAATAAAAGAAATTAAATATTTTAAATTTTTTTTTTAATATGACTGTGAAAAAAAGTGAATTGTAACATAGTGGAATTTTACATGAGAGCAAAGCTGAGACTTTATAATGCCGGTATCCAAAAAATTAAGTGCATATATATATATATAATAGCTTCCGAAAAATATACAGCAAACAGCAATTTCCCACTATTGACATGCAACGCCCACTTTTTGAGGGACCCTATATTATATTAATTAGTATTTATCGATCTACTTTTCATGAAACACGATCTCTAGATTGTTTTAGTCTTTTTTATTATATATTGCTTAATACCTTTTTCACAAAATAATCTTATTATACCTCATTACTTTCTCTGATTTACAATTGCCAAAACAAAAAGGAAGAAAACTACTGTATCGTAAAAAAGCACGACACGCACCTACTCGTGTAAAAAATTATAGCGCACCCGCTGAAATGTTAGGCAAAATTCTACTGTTTTTCTTGTTCATGGGTTTCAATTTCAGAATGATTATTTGCTTGTTGTTGCTCTTACTTATTTTTCTGTGTTTATCAAAACAATGCGAATAATTCAGTTGCTACATTATGTAAATACATATGTAGCGCAGGTAATGGAGAGAACTACTGAAGTTGTTCAACACTAATCGCCTTTAGCAACCAGCTGCTTCGCTGGTGTAATTGGTTGCGAAAAATTTTAAATAAATCTTTTCTACGTAACGACGTGTTAATGACTTCCTTTTTACAACGCAGTGTTTTAAACTTCGAATTTTCATTATACATGTCTCTCGCACTATTTTAAAAGTCTTACACCGTTTTGTTCATTGTCCTATACGCTTTTCTGATTTTCTCACCTAAAATTTGAACTCTAAAACGGAAAGTTTAGAGCTTCAATTAATACACTAACTTGCTTTCTTCTTCGAAAGATGTTCATAAAACATGTAAGGATAGAAAGTAAAATCATTCAGCATTGTAGTTTTGTGTGTTGTGGAATATATTTCAAAATTTACGTAATATCTAAGAGGATTTTTAATTACTAATTCAGTACAAAAATTCAGCGTTATACAACGAAAAATTCAAAACCTTAAACTAAAAGAGCTATATTTGTATACACCCCATTATATTATAGGAAAGAGCAGCAGTGCTTAAAAATGGAAGAAATTTAATAAATTTTCATCATTACTTACTTCTGACGTTAAACCTAAAATATAATTACTGCAAAATTTTAAGTTCAAAAGTTTTATTAAAATCATGCTTTAAAATTAAATCTACTCAATAGAAATATAGACTCTCTCTCAGGAGAAAATAAACCGAATCTTCATGCCTTAGTTATTGACAACCCTGGATGTAATATTTACAATGAAAGGATTTGAGTTTCATTAAAACAATGACGACTATTTTTAAATAAATTAATAGCATCGAAAAGATAATTTTTGAAATTTAAGGTGGTGTAGAAATCGTTTTTATGCTGAAATATTTTTGGATGTTATCGTCAAAAACGTCGAAATTTCGGTCAATTTTTAATTAATTAAAATTCTAATTAAAACGTCCAAAAATTCGCTTCGAGATGCACATGCTCAGTCTTCACGGTATACCAAATTTTGTAGTTCTAGGTCCAAAGGTATGCCCTGTAGAATGCCAACTTACGCAGAAACGCACATTTTCCTTTATAATAAACATAGTTTTATGGATAGAGGGATATTATTTATATAATGCAGTCCGTCAAAAATTTTCTTTGCTTACGCCAGATTATTTTAAGACTATTTTATAACTCGTTTGAAAGCTTAAAAAAATAAATTCAATTTGCCAGTGGGGAGAAACCTTTTTAATTCAATAAAAAAATCTTTGATTTGTTAATACACATACAGTCAGGAAAGCTTTCGGTTATTTTCGGTAGATGACGACAGCAAAAATCATGCTAATTGAAGTAATGTATTGATGTCACCTCTTATTGAAATATTTTTAGAATACAATATTTTCAATTTAGAAAAAAGGAATATCATCCATACAACGCATCTGCAAAAGAATACCTATCAAGTATCAAAGCCATTTATTAAAAAAAAATTCATTTGTACCTCTAACTTGGGGAATGGCGCATTGATCGAACAAACAGCTGATGCCCCATTGTTGAATATTGATCCTCTTTCAATAATGCAATAAATATACTCTTAGTATTGCTTTCCTTTTCCGTAGTAGTATCTTTTCTGTATACTATTCTAATAATAATCAGGGTGTTTCAAAGAAAAGAATAGAAACCTTTCTACGATCAGCAAAATAACTTTTCCCCAATAATGCGCACTAGATATTATTCCAGTTAAAAAAAGTGAACGTATTTTTCTGCCATCGCCATGATTCATTGTAAAGCCTCCAGAAAGGCTGAGTTGAAACATTATTAAATTCACGCCTACACTTTGAACTAATACATTGAGAAAATCTGCGCACACAACTTTTGGAATTCTTCAGAAGGATGTGGTGATTTCTGTTCGTTTAGATATCTCCATTCTTTTTGATTGAAAGTGCGCATAATTCCTAATCGTCGCCAGGCTTGAATGTAGGCGCTATTTTGTTAACGCCAACATTCATTGCTAAGATTTAATGAAGAGAGTTATTGAGATTTGGCGAGTTATTGCTGCGACTTTGGTAGGTTTTTGTCTGCTCGACCTCTGGAATGGCACCTATTTCCCTCAATGATCTTCGATATATGTGCATTTTTATGTAACTTTCTTCATGTTGTCTAAATTTCAAATAGATTTCATACCTTATGATTATTTTTAACTGCAATCTAGTTTTCCTATGAATTTATATTATTAGTTGATATGCAGGGTGGTCATGACTTATTGGGCCCATTTCGAAAATTAATTTAAAAAAGACTAATAATGCTACAACAATGGTTTTTTAAATGAAAGCGCATTTTAAAAAGTTTTTTTTTCAGATTTGTAACGCGCCGTTATAGTGGTCTAGGTGGTCGTAAATTATTGGACTTTTCCATTTTTGAGAGCCATTATCTGCGAAACTATTATAGGTAGAAGAAAAGTAAAAGCATGCATTGGTAGGAAGTAATACGTTCTTTAATGTGTTAACTCAATTGTAATTCGAAGACTGAATAGTTTTCGAGATATTCAAGAAAAACTAGAAAAGGAAACCAGAAAACGCTTATCGGCTTCTGCTGATCGGTAGTCATTGCGTATGGAAATTTCTTGCAGTAGAAATTTCGTACACCGTAATTATACGCCACCTATTTGAAAAAAAATTTTTTTTAATTTGCTCTCTCATTTAAAAAAAACGCAGTTGTGACATTATTGATTTTTGTTTTTATTGATTTTTAACCCTTTGAACGGCAAAAATATTAGGCCTCTCTGTAGCTAAATGGTGAACGCAAATGTTTCGGAGCCGGTTTTCGGGTAATAAACAGAGAGCAACTTTCTACGTCGGAGCCGGTTTTAAGAGTAATAATCGAAGAACGACTTTCTGCGACGGAGCCGTTTTTAGAATAGTCATCAGAGAGCGACTTTCTACGTTCCAGCCGGTTGAAGGGTTAAAATGGGTTCAATGATTTATGACCACCCTTTATAATTTGAGTTAGGTATTCTTTCCATTTTTAAAGTTATGCAGCATTCACTTATTTTAGAGAATGATTTTGGTTCGTTTGAATTAGTAAGGAGCGAATATGAGAAATTTTCCTAATATAACATACTTATGTTTATTTTCATATGGCGTCGCCGACTACTGTTATTAGTGCTCAAACGTTGTACATATATATAGCATTGTACGTTATACCTAGCCTATAGCAAGCCTAGCTACAGTAATAAATATGGTGACACACTCCAAATGGAAAAGATATCATAATAGTTTAGTAAGTATCTCATATTCCTCTACATAGAAGCGTTTCATATTTTTTTTGTATTTGTGCACTTTTTTTCAGTTTGATTTTCCACTTATACATTCTTTACCATTTTCAAAAACATGTGTTAACCAGAATATCTTTCAACAATGTGTTTGTATATTTATAAATAGGATTTTCACTTTCAATTATGTAACAATTTGCAGCAGAATAACTTTTAAGTAATCCTATGTCAGATAGTGGTATAGTGTTATATCAAAAGGAAATTTAATGTGAAACTCGGTCAGGAAAATGGACGTGGTGTGGCGTAGTAGATGTAATCCTTAGAACTTCAGCATCTGAGGAATGCGCCTCAAAAATTTCTCTCATATTTTTCTCTAGCCTTCCGTAAGATGACATGCATAATCAATGATTTTGATGAGCAACCAGAAATAGCTTTATAGATGTTCTTATTTTTCAATGCTTGATTTTTCCCCAACATAACTATTATACAAAAATGGCTCAGAGTTGCATAATATTGAATTACATTTCGATTCTGGAAATCCGTCTAAATTTTTGAAAGAAAATATTTTTATTAAACCTGAAATCACGTTTTAAATATGTCTTGTGTTTCTGACTATGAAAAATCTAGAAAATTTTAAAGTCCAATCCCACGGAAATAAGTTTTTATGCAACAGCAGGAAATTTAGCAGATATAATACAAACAACTGAATACTATACTTTTTCATGAAACTGTAACCAAGGGAAAGATATATCTTTTTACGAAACTTTATCATGTTCCTCAAACAACACTCATATCTGTTTCGGAGATTTTTTTTAAATGTTTTACACTGAAAATATTGTAGTTCCAGTGTATCAGGAAGAAAAGTAGAATATACATGATTCTAATTCAGTGAAAAAACGTTTCTTATATACAGATAAATTTTGATTATCTGTATATATGCGTGTCAAAAGTAAGGAAATGGAACTCTTTTTAAAAGTTAAGGAAAGTTTAATTTTTCTTAAAGATTCATTCAATATTTCAGCGGTATGCATATTTTGAAATTGAGTGAGAGATGAAATGACAAAGGTTATAATATTCAGATAGAGGAAAATTAAGAATGACTAGTATATTTTGCTGTTATTGTAGAAAGCTATTAAAAGTAAAGTTACATAGAAACAAGAAGTAAATAACAGAGGTTACTTCCAATCTAACAGCCCACTTTCAAAAGATATAAGCAAAAATGCAGCATTTGCTTCTCTGAACAAAAGAAGATTAATTTAATGCACGGAGAGTCAACTCTGAGTTCATTCTTCACAGATTTGCATTTATTAATTGAACTGTTTTTAAAGGAATATAGCGAGGAAGAATTCTTAACACTGTGAGCGGTTAGCTATTTTGATGTACTAGCCTTAAAGTCTTAAAAATTTGCTTTTGAATTGAATAATTGGATCTTTATTGCGTGCAATCAAGACTCTGAAATGTCAAGAATGTTTTATTCATGATAGTTTAATAAATTATGCACATGACCATGATTATCTTCTTTCGAACTCAATATGAGAAACGGAAAAATAAGTGTGAAACGCTTAGAGGGTTAAGAATTATTAAATTTATTTAAATTCAATATTATTTTTTTAAAATATGGCAGCAGATGTTTACGTTCAATTGGTATGTTGAATATTTTTGGAGCATAAATCTGTGATATTCCAAAACATATTTTTGGGTTATATTGTGGATAAATACGAATTTTATATAAGATTATAATCATAAGAAACAAAACTGTGTATTTTTAATAGTTTTGAATGTAATTATAACATTTAACTATCTTTTCTCTATTTTGTAAATTTTACTTAATTTCTACTAATATATAGTGGAAATAGTAAGTTCGTGTGAGCCGAAATAAGACAAATTAAGAATTTGTATCCCTTAGACTCTTGTTGCTTATGGCTGATCCGAGCTTGAATTTTTTTGATTAATATTGCATAAAAATGTTTAAATCTAGGAAAACCTTGAATTTCAAGGAAGTTCTTTATAAATCGAATAATACATCATATTTTTCATTTTCCTCACAGTTAGTTGTTTCATATGTTTTATAAATAAGTTATGTTCGTTTCAAATATAAATCGAAACTTATTCATGTCGAATCAAGTTCACAATATGTAGAACTGGAATTGAGTGTCAGAAAGTCAGACCAGCAGAAGTCAATTTTATATATGGCATATATTTAAGATGACAAAAATGGTTACATTGAAATGTGTGGCACATGTATAGTATTAGAGAATGAAGTGTTCGTTTCAGAGATTATTCAAATGAAATGAGACACAGTAAAAAGAGCTTCAATGCTACCGGCTAAGGCTGTTCGCTGAAAGCATCCAGGTGATTAAATTATGCTTAATCTTAGAATAGAAGACGAATTTTTGGAGGGTTTAGGTAAATTGATGCACTAAGAAAGAGAATAATGCAATTGTCTGGTCTTTAAAGGAGATCAGTTCATAATAAATGCACGGATTATGTGTTAACAGTCTTAATAATAACAATGGAAGAATTTACTGCTGGTTGCTTAAAATATTTAAGACATTCAAATACAGATCTTCTGGGGTCATCATTACTTGCTTTCAATTGATTATTATATACTTAATAATTTAAAAATTCATGACGTACAATTTCTA